>JAPEBW010000420.1:0-55398 GCA_027405785.1 Ophiocordyceps robertsii | reverse complement strand
ACTATACCTTATACGACTATAAGAAGAACTATTAATAGACTTTACTATAAGTCTGCTAAAAGTATAATATAAAGGGCAAGAAGTTAACGCAATACTAATAATCGTAGACCGATATACTAAGTACTACCTCTTTATTCCGTATTTTAAGATAATAAACGCGCTTAAGCTAATAAGGGCATTCTATTATAACGTTAAGTTAGTATATAGGCCCTTAAAGGGCGTAGTTATAGATAGAGGATTACTATTTACTAATAAGTTCTAGTTAGACCTATATTTTATCTTATAAGTAAAACGTAAGTTATCGATAGCGTTTTACCCTTAAACCGATAGGCAAACGGAGCGTATAAATTAAGCAGTGCACTATTACTTAAGATACTTTATAAATTTAGAATAGATAAACTAAGCGTCCCTTCTCCGGGTAGTATAATTTGCGTATAATAACGCAACTAATACTACTACCGGGCTATCCCCTAACGAGGCCCTTTTTAGCTACTAGCTAAATTTTTATATTAACGTTAAGGACGACGTTATAAAGGGGGAGGTGCCCGAAGTAAGAGTAAGAATTAATAGGCTAAAGACTCTACGATAACGACTTAAGGAATACTAGCGAAAGGCTACTAAATCATAAGCGAAGTACTACGACCTTAAGCACTAACTACTTTTACTTAAAGTTAGTAACCTTATTACGCTCTTTATAAAGAATTTGCGCTTTAAGGACGAGAAAAGGAAGCTATCTCTTAAGTATATCGGGCCTTTTTAGGTACTATAAGCTATTAGGAAGTAAGCTTATCGTTTAGCTTTCTTAGATAAGTACTCGCGTATATATAACGTATTCTATATTAGCTTATTAAAACCTTAAAAAGAAAGGCTAGGCGACCGAGGAGGCGCTAAACTATTAACGATACTTAACCTTTAAGATAAAGAAGGTAAATAAGAAGTCTAAAAAGTACTAAATAAGAAACGCGTTAAAGGTAATACTTTCTTTTTAGTTAAGTAAAAAGGATAGCTAGTAAAGTATAACTAGTAGGTTAATGCTAAGGATATAGCGAATAGCTAAGTACTTATTAGCGAATACTTTATTAACCTTACTAAGAAAAAGAAGAAACGTAAAACTAAGTAAAGGCTAGGACGCTAAGGGCGTAGGGACAACCTACTTATTAAGTTACGATTCCTTACCGACTTAGTACTAATTCGCTACCGATTAACTATATCCCCGGTTAAGGCAACTATTTATAAATTAGTAAAATATAAAACGGGGAAGAAAAGCAAGCGAGAGCAAATAACTAAAAGAAAATATAAAGCTAAGCTAAGTCCTCCTTAAAACGATAATAATAAAGGGAAGAAACTATAAGCTAAGCTATTACTACCTTATGTTATTAATAAAAAAGAGATAAAAGAAAGATAAAAGAAAAGATAAACCTAAACCGTCTTTTACCTATATCGACGCTTCGCTAGTATCGCGGGAACTTACTAAATAGTCCCCTTATTTATATCGGTTAAGGAGGGAAATATCGGTATTCCCCTCTCCTTTATTAGCTATATCTTAATTAACATAGCACTTACCTCCGCCTTTATAATAAGCAAGGCGTATTGCTAGGACGTATAGCCCGCATTGCCTATAAGTAGCCGGAGTTTTAACTATACTTCCTAAGCATAGTACTCCGGACTAGCTACGTTAATACTAAAAGGCGGCGCCGGGGTTAACTAAGTAAGTAGCTCGCGCCGCTTATCGATAAGCGTACGATAGTCGCTATGCTAAGACTAAGAGATCGTTAGCTAATTACTAGTATATCAATCGTATATTAATTACTATCGTGTCTTTTTTAGCACTTATAATACTATTCTCCTTCCGATAAGTTATCTCGGTAATATTAAACGCCTTATAAAGATACTAAGCTATTACGGCGAGATAGCGGCGAGCCTCTTCGCTAAATATAAAGGCGTTATTATCGCTATCGTTATCCTCGAAGTTAGTATTATTAATATTAAGTATATTAAGCTCCCGAATATAATTAAGCATAGCGACTATATTAGCACGGTCGCTAGCTATAAGTATAGCCGCTTATATAACGATTAGCTAACGAATAGCGATAACGAATTTAATTAATAGTTATAGTTAATTAATAATATACCTAATCGTAGGTAGCTATACGCTAATAGCACTACTCGTACCTCGATAAAGTAACGCCGGAGAAAATACACCTAATCTCTATAACCTTAATAAGCTTTAGCTTAAATGCTTAGTAAGCCGTAATAGCGGTGCGGAAATAATATATATATTAAAGTTTAGCGGGCATCACGCCGCTAGCACAGACGGCGCGGGCTTTAGCCTTAGACCGTATATATTTCGCCCGTAAAACGATAAGGACGTTAGCCTTACTATTACCCGTATTAATTTAAGCCTTATTATCGCTATCGCTATCGCTACTACCCGTTATATTAAGCTACTCTCCCTTAAGGGGAGGCGTAATAGGTAGAGCGTCGCGGCTAGGTATCGCTAATATCTCGGGGCCCGATTAGTCTTATTACTACTACTACTCCTAAGGAGCAGTATTATTATTAGCACTATTAATACCGGGGATAAGGGACTTACTTTATGCTTATTAATCGTTAGTAGGTATATTAATAGCCTTATTCTTAAGGATAGGCGTAAGGTCGGGTATAGGCACCTCTTTAAGAGGTGCTCCCTTATTACGAGGTAATAGCGAGCTAAGCGTCTCCTTAGCCCGACCTCTCTTAGTGCTAGTGCCGGCCTTTCCGGCTAGAGGAGAGTTAAGGACTTAAGGAGAACCTTAGTCGCGACCACGACGCTTTAAGGGCAAACCCCTTAAGAGTTAATACTATATCCGATATAGGAAATCGGCGCGCTTATTAGTCGAGCGCGGCTTCGGAGTACGAGGTATATTAGCGATAATAAAGAGGTATAGAATATATATTAAATAGGGAGCGAAAAGGTATAGAGGACTTAACGGCAAATAATTACGGAAGAGTTAAAAAGGGGAAGAAAAACAAAAGGTGCGGGAATACGCACGATAAACTTTTAATTAGTATATTGCTACCGACATACGGGCGCAATACTTATAATTACTTAAGGGCAATTAACGTTACTATAACCCCGTATATAACCCCGCGTATCTAATGCTATATTTAATTATATGTGATTACTAGGCGTATATACTACTATATCTTAATTACGCGCACTAAAATCCTTATAATAGTGTGTTTAATATACTCCTAACTAAATAGCCGAAGGCGTTTATTATAAGGGGGGGATAATTATAAGAATAGTATTAATAGTATAGGCTAACTAAGTGCGGGGAATACGCTAAGTAAGAAGCCCCGCTTTCGGTCCTAACTTAATAAGTAGTCGATAGGCCCCCGCGACTAAAGCTAGGAGACTTTCCTTTTTATAAGCTTTAGTCTTATAATAAAGTAAGCAGCTAAGCAATACTATAACTTATCGTACTATCTATTATCTTTACTACTTAATTAGTAATACTGCGAGACTGTCTCCTTATAAAAGAGTACTAAGTAGTATTTTAAGTAGTGCGGAATAGCGACTGGTCGCTTACTTTAAAATAGCAATTAAAGGTTTAAGTAAGTAAGTATATAATTAATATAAAGGGGCGCCTTTACTTTAAAAACCGACTTTAAGTGCTAAGTAAGGCTTAATACCTTAAAGAGGGGGAGGATAAAGAGCTAGATAAGCTTTAAGTATTAATCGCTTAGCGGATATATAACTTAATAGCGGTAAAATACTTAAGGCGCGAGGGGATACTTATAATACTAGCTTAAAAGTTCTTTTAGCTAGGCTAGTTATTAATAGTATGCCGGCTTATCGCGAACTATAAGCTATATAGTAAGGGGCATATTTAAAAGCAACTTTAAAAAAGGCTTTTTTAACTATTACCGCCCTTTATATAGCTATTTATATACTTAATAATAAACTTTATAGTTAACTTACCGCTAATAAGGACTAAGGGCTCTTAAAACCTTTAAGTAATAACGGACTAGCTAATAAAGGCAATAACTTTAAAAGCGATGCCGATAATAAAAGCAGTAGTATACGCTATTAAGTTCTTATAATCTTACTTCCGCTTTTATAAAATGCTAAAATCTATTATCTTAGATTAAGGGACGAACTAAATAAGGCAATTTTAAAAGAAATTTTATTAATAAACTAAGGTTTAAAAGAAACTAAGTTTAGCTTACTACTTATAGACTAATAAGGCAACGGAGCGCGCAAACTAAGAGGTATAGATATACCTCCGTATATATATATACTATAAGTAAGACGATTAAGGGGTATAGCTACCTTATACTTAAGCGGCGCTTAATAATTAAGTAATATCGATAATAAGTATAAGCCCTTTTTTCGCTATATATAAGTACGATATTAAGCTAATTTAGATCGTATAAAAGGAAGGACCGCTTATACTAAACGCAGAGAGCGTATAAAGCTTTATATAAAAAATAAAGGAAGTCGCTAACTTCTTTTAAACGGCGATCGCTATATTATAAGTAAGGTAAGAAAAGACGGCGAACTAGTTTTATACGCCGGCGGAAAGACTTTAAGTAAGCGATAAAGTATAGCTAAATATAAAGAAGTATATTATAAATAAGCCTTACCGGAAGCTTAACTAGCTATACTAAAAGTATACTATAATAAAAGTAGTTAGCTTATATATAGTAAAACTTAATATGCTAAGGAGGGTATATAAAAGACTATATATAAAGTTCCTCCGCTATATAGCGGATAACCCCTTACTTAGCTAAGTAGTCGATAACTACTAGCTACCGCTAGTAATTAAGGAAAATAACGAACTAAAGTACGTTATAAAGAAGATTTAGTAAGCTTAATAAAGACGGATTAAAAGGGGGAGATAGCGCTAAGTCTTAGTAAAGTAATATAAGTACGCTAACTTAATATAATAGCTAATTAACGACTTTTAAGATATAATCGCCTTAAAGGAATTTAAAAGACGATATACTAATATAATAAAGAACGATAAGGGCAAGGCGGAAGGACGATAGTAAGCCGAGCTAAGGAGTAAGGGATAAGATAAGAAAAGTAGCGGAGAAAAGGAGGAAAACTAAAAAAAATAAGAGGAAGTTTTAAGCTACGTTAAGTAAACATTAAGACGATTTTAAACGATAAGTATAAAGAGGATACGCTATAAACGCATACTAAGCATAGATAATAATAAAATAGATAAAGGATACGATAAGATATAATAAGATATAAAGTATATATAAATAAGATATATAAAGAACTATAACTTAATTAAAGTAAACTACTTACTACTTACTAATACTAATAAATTAACCTTAAACGTTAAGGTATATTTAAGCCTAGCGCGCTATAATAGTAGTATAAGCTAACTCTATATATTACGGTAATTATTAATAATATCCTTTTAGCTAGCGTTTATTAAGGATTAAAGAACGTATATATAAGTTAGTACGGCAATCCTTAATCGTTTTTTAAAACGTATAATCTTAAAGCGCGTTTATAGTAGCGATTATATTGTTAGTATACTAATATCGCGTTAGTATTATATTATATATAGTTTAAAAATAAGGATATATAGGTAAATAGCGCGACTTAGCGCGGGCATAAGTAAAATAATTATAAGCGCGGGGCGAGGCTTAATTTTAATAAGCCTTATATTTAATATCCGCGTTAAGAGATACTATATATCCGATATATATAAGGTAAGGGGGGCGCCGTATAGTAGTGCTACGTATCGCGCTCCGCTTACTAAGCGATAATAGCGGGCGCGAAGACTAATATAAAGGTAGTAGCATATAGTCGCTAGGCGTGCTAAAAGGCGCCGGACGGGTAAACGCTTATAATATAGCGGGAGATAAGGCCCGGAAGGTTATAGTAGATATATTAAGGCGCGGCGCGGCGAAGCTATTATAGGAGAGGGCGCGCGTATAAGTAGATTAGTAATTAAAAAAAGAAAATAAAAAAGAGAAAAAGAAAGAAAGAGGAAGGGTATTTATACCTAAGGACTATAAGCAGCGGGTAAGAAAGATATGCCTTAAGCATTAATATTAGCTATAAGCGGAGGAGATATATTATACCGCCTTAGTGCTATTAAGGATAACGTAGCGGCGCGGAAAAGGAAGCGTATAATATATTTAACGCCTTAATATAACGTTATTTAAAGGAGGCGTCGGTATATAATTATAAGTATAATAAAGACGACTATACTAATTAATACTAAGTATAAAGCGGGGGAGGCGGGGCGCCGATATTATATACCCCGGTACGCGATAGCTTAAAAAGAGGATAGTATTATAAGCTATACTATAAGAAGAGCTATAGTTATATAATAGCGAACGACCCGGAGTTAGGCTAATATATAGCTAAAGTCGTATAAGACTTTACTTAAACTTAGCTTAAGTTTAACCTAAACTTAACCTAAGTATAAGCTAATTAAGCAACCTTTATAAAGTATAAAGCTATATAGCTTAAATAAAGATTTCCCCCTTCTTTCTTTAGCTTTAAATAAACAATTATTCGGCCACGTACTACTAAACTAAGTATATATAAGCTTTTAATAAGCGGTAAATATAAAAAGCTTTAATTTAAAGGCTTACTATAAAGTCCGCTAAAATACTAAAGTAAACTTTATATCTTAGTTAAAGATTATCCTTTTCGGAATCCTTTAATTAGTATAAAGTAGCTTAGTATATAACGCTTATACTTAGTTTTTTATTATAAACTAGTTATTACTTAAAATAAGAAGATATATCTTTAAATTTTTTTTAGTTATAATTAGTAAAGTATTAAAGAAGTTCTTTATAAGATCTTTTTATAAGGATTATTTAGTTTAAAGTACTAAGAGCTTAGTAATAAAGTTTATTACTATTATATAATATAAAACGGGCGGACTTTTAAGATAAGCTACCTTAATATCTTATTATAATTAGTTTAGTTATAGTAATAAGCATTATAGCTATTTATAACCTTATCTATATATTTATTAAGCTATAAAATTAAGAAGCTCTTAAATAAATCTTACTATATATAAGTGCGGCTAGTATAAAAATATTTAGTATAAGTATCTTTAACGATTTCCTTAGTATAAGTCTTAAAGATATATAGTCTCTAGCGTTTATCGTTCTTTATAAAGTATAGCAACCCCTATAATTAAAAAAATAAGAGTTTAAGGATACCGTCCTTATCGCTAAGCTATATAATAATCTTTACTTACTATATATCCTTTATATATCCGTTATTTATTTTTTAGTAAAGCGGTAATTCGATTTATACTTTTATATAAAAGAATATATAGTTTATTATCTTATCTTCTTTAATATATTTTAATTCCTCTTTTTAATTTAAGGATATTAGCTTATTATCTTAATATAGTAAATATAAAAAAGCGTTTAGTATAACGTTTTTAATACTTAAGATATAGCATACTTTAAGCGGGAATTAGCTTAAGTATTAAAAAGCGAGGACTAAATTATTATAAGATTTTATATTAATAAAGAATAAGGATTTTTAGTATACGATTTTATAAGTGCTTATATAGTTAGTAAAGATAACTACTTATAACGTTCTTATAAATAGTATTATAGTATATAACTTATAAACTACTTATACTAAACCGGCTACTTTAAGCTTTATAAACTAATATTAAGATTTTTTACTTTAAAAGGCACGGCTTAAGTAAATAATAAGCTAAACCTTAGTTTAAGCTAGTAGCGTCTTTTTATTTTATTTTATACCTTCTTTTAAGTAAAAAGCTATAGCCGCTATTTTATATTTTTAAGAGGTATTAATTTAAATAAATAATTATTAAGCGAGGTTAAAGTAGTAAATTATTTAAAGCTCGGTAAGTTTTTTAGTTAGATTTATAAAGGCCTTTTCTTTTTTTAAAGTAAGCTAAAAAGCGGCTCTTATAGTATATTATACTTATCCTTAGCCCTTTAAGGGTACTTTTTCTTCCCGTCTTACTTAAAGTAGCTCTATCTTTTATCTTTATAAGACGTTAACTTTTTTAGCAAAATGCAAAACCGTATAGCGTAGCTACTTAATAAAGCTAATTTATTTCTTAAGTTATTAAATGTTTTTTAAGAACGCGATATTCTTTAAAGCTTATATACGTTTATCTATATTTATTAAGCTAATAGCGTTTACTTTAAATTTAAGGAGCTATATAAATAAGTACGCTAAGAAGAACTTTAGTTTAGATAAGGTAATATTATAGTTATAAAAAGCGCGGAATACTGCCTTTAAGTATTAAAAGTATTCTTCGGCTATATTAAAGTAAATAATAATATTATTAATATAAGCCGCCGTGTATTTTTAATATCTATAAAAGACATTATTAATAAACCTTTAAATATATACTAAGGACTTCTTAAAGCTTATAAGGATTATTAGTAATTCTTTTAACCCGTGATAGCTTAAAACTATAAACCTTTTTTAGTAGTTTTAATAAACTAAAAACTAATAAAAAAACAATTATATATTTACTAAATTAATAAACTTCTTTCTTAAAAGGCGTTTAATTATATTGCTTTAAAGCGGTATTAAGTAAGCGTTTAAAGTAATTATAGCGTTAATCCCTTATAAGTTTATAATTACTTATTCTTTTTCCTTTTTATTTACTATTTTTTATATTATAAATACCAGCGCTATAAATAAAGTCGGCTTATAAACTTATTTTAATCGTCTTTATTTTACTAGCTAGCTAAATATTATATTTACTATATTCTTATCTTTATCGCTTAATAAATATAATCTTACCCCCTTATACTTAAGCTTATAGGCGAGGGCGGCGCGCTCTTAAGCATAGGCCTTAGTAAGAACCTTAGCTTAAGCCTTCTTCTTAGCCTTAGCCTCGGCTTTAAAGTCCTTTAAAACAATAAAAACCTTAAAAGGCGGGGGCTTAAGCGGGACGAGAGCGGCGCGGGCACGCGTAGGGTCTAAGTTAAGCAAGAGACCCCTAAAGGCAACATCCCGGCCCTTATAGCCGCTAAAAGTAAGGTAGTCGGCTACTATAAATAGTGCGTTCTTTATACTCTTTAGGTTCCGGGCTATAGCATAAACGGTTTAGTAGATAACTATAACGGTGCCGTTAACCTTATTAGCGAGCTTAGCGTTAGCTTTATAGGCCGCACGCGCGTCGTTAACGAAGCGGCCGAGGGTAAAGGCAAGTAGCTTAATATTCTCGTTAAGGGAAGCCGGACTAAGGGGAGCACTAAACGCGAGAGCCCGTGCCGTAGTAAAGCCGGCACGCTGCTAAAGCTTTATCGCCGCGAAGGCGAGCTTTATATATATAAAGCGCTTAATAAGCCGGCCGGATTTATATAACTCCTTTTAAGCGGTATAAAGCTTATAAGCTATATCTTCGCTTATAGCGGTAAGCTATAAAGGAGATTAGCTAAGGTATATAAATAGGTTTAACGCGAGGCTACTTACCCGGAAATAAGAATAGTTACTTAAGGAGTATATAATATATACTTTTATAAAGATAGCTAAAAGAGGATTAGCTACGCGGACTATATATACCTTTACGGCGGATATAACTTAAATATATATAGGCTTAGTTTTAATAGCCTTAAAAAACCGTAAGCGTATTATCGCTTAATAAATAGCCTATATATATATAATAAGGAATTTTACGCTTAGTATTACGATAAGCCTAGGCCTCTTTATCCTTAATATCTTTACTTAATAGCTTAAGGAGTAGACTTATATTAAGGTTAGAAAAAGTAACTTTTTTCTTTAGTATAGTAGCGATAAAGAAAACGAAAGCAATACCGGCGGAATAACGATTATATAAAGAGGGCGGGGCGGCGAGAAGGCAGTAAGCTTATAAGAAAGATAAGCGCGTTTACGGTAAAAGAAGGAGGAGTATAAGCGCACGCGCGCGGTGCGCGGGAGGCTTTATCTTTAAAGCTAAGCGCGAGATTAGTAACTAAGCGGCGCGAATAAATAACGGTCTTAATAAAGAATATACGTATATAGCGGGGCGCCGAATTCTTATTAGCGGGGACCGCGATAGACTTACTATTTAAGGTCGCGCCGCCCGCGGGAGGGGCGCGGGTTAAAATCCCGTTTACCCCTCCCGCCCCTATATCGAGAGGGTAGATAAAGGGGATAGGAGAAGGTCTACTACCTATACCTTAAGCTTAGAGCGCGATGCTTTAGACCGCGGGCCGCCTAGGTTAAAGGCGGCCCCGGCCTCGCTAAGCCGCGTCGAACTGCTTAGCGAGCGGGATATACTTATAGCAAAAGACGCACTCCCTTTTCCTTATATAAAGTTATAAGACCTCGTGCGAGGCGGACTAAGCGCGAATAAAAGGAGGTTTTACCTTAAGCACTCCGGTTTTTCCCTCCTATTTATAAACATCGAATTTCTAAAAACCTAGATTAAGTCCTTAGCGTAAACTTAATAATAATAATAATATAATCTTAATACGACTTATTAATATTATTATTCTTTTATTAAGGGAATATATATATATTTAGATTTATTTATTTATATTACTCCTTTTTTTATAAAAGCGGGGAAACAATTAAAGGATATCTTAAACCTTTAATACGTATTTTAGGTCCTTAGCGTAGATTTAAACGCCTTTATTAATAGTAAGTTTAAGTAAGTCTTTAGTTCGGCCGATTTTAAGCTTATAGTTTACTATAAAATCTTTTTTTAAAAAGTTTTTAGCAGGGTTTTTTTTATCCGGGTTTTTTATAAAGACTTCTGCTAAAAAAGTAATAGCATCGACCTCTTTTTATAGCTAAAACTACTTATTAAGGTTTATAATTATCCTTACCTTTTAGCTTTAGTAAAGTATTAATAGTTCCTTAAAATAGTTTATCGTTATAAAGCTCTTATAATCTTATAATCTTATACTATTATCTAAGCGAGCTTAAAGTTATAAAGAAAGAATATTATATTATACCTTAATAGCGGCGCCTAGACTTATATAAGTAAGGTATAGCTAAAACTAGCTAAAATTATTATAATAACTAAGTTAATTACTTATTTATATATTGCTAGTCTTAATTAGACTATCTTTACTTTAGCTTTAATTCTTTTATAAGCCCCGATTTATAAGACTAATATAAAGTTTATAAGGTCTTTTTAATAAAAAACTTAAAAATCTTAGCTAAGTAATATATTAGCCGCTAAGCGTTTTATTATTTAAGCGCTAATCCTTACTTTTATAATTATAAAGCTACCGTTTAGCTTTCTTAGTATACATACTATAAAGTTTACTTATTTAATAATAGCTATTTTTCTTACTCTTTAAATAAGAATTCGTTAAAAGAAGTTTATAGTTATATTTTAAAAGGTCTTTATTAAGTTAGCTTAAATAAAGCTTCGGTTTACTTAAATATTTATATAAGCTTAAATGCTTATTTTAAGCTTTTTTCTTCTATAAACTAATAAGTATATATAAGTAAATTATAACGGCCTACTAAGGCTTAAGAGTTAAATATTAAAAGAAGCCTTAACTATTTAAACGCTTTATAGCTTTTAAATTACTACTTACTATACTAAGCTATATCTTTATATAGCAACGTCTTAGCTAAAGTTAAGGGGGTATTTTTCTTTAATATATTAATAAAACTTATTCTTTAAAAGGAATACTTTACTATAAAATCTATATACTTTATTAGCCTCTTAAACTAAGTTTATTATAGTATAGATTACGGTTTTCTTTAAGCTTTTATTAATATCCGTTTAAGCTCCTTTTATATTATACTCTTTATCTCTTAAATAGTTATTAGTTTTTACTATAATTCTTTTTTTTAGTTATAAGGTATACTTAGTCTAGCTTTAGTATTAATAAGTATATAGTTTTAAATGTTCTTTTTTTTTAAGCCGGAAGACCTTAACTTATATCCTTAGCTATTTAGATAGGTTTTTCCTTTAACTTAGCAAGCGCTATAAAGCTTATAGTATATCCGCCTTTATTAAGCGGTCTAAAAACGTAACTTATAGTCTTAATAAGCCCTTAATAGATAGCTAAGGCGTTTTAAACTATTCTTTAAGTATATATAAAGTATAGTTAATCGGCCTTTACCTTTTTATAAGTTAGACTTATTTCTTTCGCACTAATAAGTACTTTTAAGATCCTTAAGTATATTTAACTTATAGCTAAAAAAGAATTTCTTTATATTTATTAATCTATTTATTAATATCCTCGTTTTTTATTAAATATTATAAAGATTCTTATAAATAAATATCTAGCTTTTAGTAAATTATTATAGTTAAGTATTCTAGCTAATAAAGCGCGGCCTTAGCTTTATATTATAAGCGTGATATTTAAGACTTAAAGTTAGATCTTATTATTATATTTTTAATAGTAAAGTACTCCTTATTAAATGCTTATATCGCTATATTTTAGCGGATTTAAAACTATTTTTATAAAGTAAAGGTCTATTAGCTTAGTTTAATGCTAAGCTTACTAAGCTCTTTTTATTATAGTTTTAAGAAGGCTTTAAAATACTATTTTACCGCACTTCCTTAAAAGAAGGAGGGCAATTAAATAGCTAATTTATTTATATAGGCCTTACTTTTATTAGCGTTTTAATAAATAAAGTCGATAAAACGGTTTACTTCTTAAAATATACTAGCCTTATTATCTTCTTAGACTTTATTAAAAGATACTTTTAGTAGTCTTAATAAGTTAAA
This sequence comes from Ophiocordyceps robertsii, assembly GCA_027405785.1. Taxonomy (NCBI): domain Eukaryota; kingdom Fungi; phylum Ascomycota; class Sordariomycetes; order Hypocreales; family Ophiocordycipitaceae; genus Ophiocordyceps; species Ophiocordyceps robertsii. The sequence goes on along the minus strand of JAPEBW010000420.1, from coordinate 42,727 downwards.
TCTCCTTATATCCTTAGCTTATAATTAAGGTTTTTCTTAAGGCTTAGTAAGCGCGTTTTCTTTTTTTAGTGCTTAAAGAAGACTAAGGAATTATTTATATAATATTATTACTATTCTTATTAAGGGGCTTAAAGCTATATTTAGTCTTAATATTTACGCGCTAAGTATAAATAGGTTTAGCCTATTAAGGGTATCGCTTACTATATCTTTATTGCTTATTATTAAGGTCTTAGTTTTAATACTCTTACTAAGCGCTTAACTTTTTGTTTTATATATATCTCGAAATTTAGTACGCTATAAGGCCTTAAGTATAAAAAGCTTATTTTTATTAATTAAAAGTCTTAAAAATGCCTTAATTAGCGCGGTTATAGCGGATAAGGCTAAACGGTAATACTAAACTAAAAAACTACTAAGTATCTTTTAAAGCGGATTTTTAATTAAGGCTTATAAACTAAACTTTATTAGTAGTATATAGTAAAAATATCCGCTAAGCTTATCGTCTTAAGGAAAAAGTAGCTTTATTATAAGCTTAATTTAAAAGCTATTTAGCGGGTAAGGAGCTAAAAGGTTTTAAGGTTAAGTTATCTTTATTTCTTTTATTTATAATTAATCCGTTTAAGTAGTATTAAATTTAGTTTTCTTAATTATATAGGTTTTATCGTTTTATAGTTTATCTTTTATTAGTATTTTAAAAGCGGATTGCCTTTTAAAAGGTAGTAGTCTTAGCTTAGCTAAGCAGGACTTATTTTACGTCTTATTTAGCTTTATAAGCTATTTTAGTATAATACTTTAAAAAAGGGTAAAAAAGATTATTAAACTAGTATATTTAGTAAGCTATAGCCTTTTTTTACTTTTATAGCTTACTTATCTTAAAGTTTTATTATAAGCGAATTAAAAAAGAGGTGCTTATTATTAAAGTTAAACTTAAAGGCTAATAAGAGCTTTTTACTAAAAAAATATCGTTTAATATCTAACTTCTTATAAAATAAGTACTTAATCGTGCGATATAATCGCTTTTAGCTTAATTAATATTTAAAGGATTTTTATTTAAATACGTAGGAATTGTTATTATTTACTATATATTATAGTATAAAGATAAGGGGATAAGGCGCGGACTAATTACTACTAATTAAGGCCGGTACTATAAACTAATTATTATTAATTAAAGCTAGTATTACGAACTAATTACTACTAATTAAGCTAGTATAATAAACTAATTACTATATATAAACGTATATAAAAGTTTAAAAATAATAAAAAGCTTATCTTTTCTTTAAAGTATAGCTAGTTACTTTATACTTAACTTTTTAAGCTAATTTTAAAGATCTTTAATTATACTATCTTTTTATTTATAGTATATAAATAAACTAAAAATATCCTTATAAAATTACTTAATAAACTAAGTATAAGCTTAATCGGAAATACTATAAACTATAATTAAGGAAATCTCTTAAATATTTTTAAATATCCTTTAAAAATTATAATAAAGTCTATCTTATATCTTTTAAAGTGCTTTTATAGTTAAAAATAAGTTAAACTATAGTTAAGATATCCCGCGAAAATCCTTAAATATTTTTAAAGATACTAGCAAAATCCGCTTAGTAGTTTTTATAGTATTTTTTATAGTTAAAAATATTATAAACTATAATTAAATAGGCTTTTTAGCCTTTATAGTTATATTTTAAAACCCTTAGCGGGGTCTAACTAATAATATTTATTATAACTTTTTAAGCGAGCCTTTATAGTACGTGCTTTAAGCGTTTTTATTATAAGGTTTTATAAGGCTCCTTAAAAGTAAAGTAAGGAGTCTAAGTTAGATTTTATAATACTTAGCTTACTTAAAGTATATATATAAAGTAGTTAGTAGCTTAGCGGGGGTAAGACTTTATTAAACTAATAATATAGTTACTTTATAAAGCTAGTATAAAAAGTAGTAATATATTAAGTATTATTAACGGACTTTTATTTATTAGTATAATAATAACCCCTCTTATTATATTATAATTATAATACTTAACTATAGCTTTTTATTTAAGACTAAGTAATAAATATTAACTAGCTTAGCTATATTAAGCTAATAAAGTATTATAAAATCTAAATAACTATACTTAAACTCCTTACTTTACTTTTAAAAAGCCTTATAAAACCCCGTAATAAAAACGCTTAAAGTATATACTATAAAGGCTCGCTTAAGGAAATATAATAAGTATTATTAATTAAACACTATTAAGGTTTTTAAGATATAACTATAAAGGGTTATTATTATTATTAAGTTTACGCTAAGGACTTAATTTAAGTTTTTAGAAATTCAATGTTTATAAATAAAAAGGAAAAACTAAAGTGCTTAAGGTAAAACCTCCCCTTATTTATACTTAGTCCGCCTTATATAAGGTCTTATAACTTTATATAAGGAAAAAGGGAGTACGCCTTCCGCCGCGAGTATATCCCGCTTACTAAGTAGTTCGACGCGGCTTAATAAGGCCGGGGCTGCTACTAACCTAAGCGGCCCGCGGTCCGGAGCATCGCGCTTTAAGCTTAAGGTATAAGCAGTAGACCCTCTCTTATCCCCCTTATCTACCTTCTTAATACGGGGGCGGGAGGGGTAAGCGGGATTTCGACTTACGCCCCTCCTGCGGGTAGCGCGACCTTTAAAGAGTAGGCCTATAATAGTCCCCGCTAATAGGAATTCGGCGCCCCGCTATGCGTATATATTCTTAATCGGGACCGTTATTTATTCGCGCTGCCCGGTTATTAATCCCGCGCTTAGCTTCGGAGATAAAGCTTTTTACTTACCGCGCGCGCGCGCTCGCACTTTTTCTCTTTCTTTTAAAGACGCGCTTATCTTTCTTATAAGCCTATTATATACTTACCGCCCCGCCTTATTCGCGTACCTACCGTTCTTTTATTGTTGTACTTATTATCTTTATCGCTACTATACTAAAGAAGAAAGTTACTTTTTTTAACCTTAATATAAGTTTACTCCTTAAACTACTAAGTAAAGATACTAAGGATAAAGAGGCTTAAGCTTATTATAGCACTAAGCGTAAAATTCCTTATTATATATATATAGGTTATCTATTAAGCGACGATATACTTATAGTTTTCCGGGGCTATTAAAACTAAGCCTATATATATCTAAGTTATGTTTGCTATATAAGCGCGTATAGTACGCGTAGCTAATCCTCTCTTAGCTATCTTTATAAAAGCGTATATTACGTACTCCTCGGGCAATTAATCTTATTTTTAAGTAAGTAGTTTTATATCGAACCCGCTTATATACCTTAGCTAATCCCCCTTATAGCTTACCGCTATAAGCGAGGATACGGCCCGTAAGCTTTACGCTGCTTAAAAGGAGTTATATAAATCCGGTCGGCTTATTAAGCGCTCTATATATATAAAGCTCGCCTTTGCGGCGATAAAGCTTTAATAGCGTGCCGGCGCTATTATAGCATAGGCTCTTATGTTTAGTACTCCCCTTAGTCCTACCTCCCTTAACGAAAACGTTAAGCTACTTACTTTTACCTTTAGCTACTTTATTAATAACGCGCGCGCGGCCTATAAAGCTAACGCTAAGCTTGCTAATAAGGTTAACGGCACTATTATAATTATTTACTAAACTATTTACGCTATAGCTTAAAACTTAAAAAGCATAAAGAATATGCTATTTATAGTAGCCGATTACCTTAGCTTTAGCGGCTATAAGGGCTAAGATATCGCCCTTAAGGGTTATTTGCCCGACTTAGACTTTATATATGCTCGTGCCGCCCTTACACCGCTTAAGCCCCCGCTACTTAAGGTTCTTATCGTCTTAAAGGACTTTAAGGCCGAAGCTAAGGCTAAGAAGAAAGCTTAAGCTAAGGCTCTCGCTAAGGCCTATGCCCGGGAGCGCGCCGCTCTTACTTAAGAGCTTAAGTATAAGGGAGTGCTTAAGGGTAAGGGTAAGGGAAAGGCTATTAAGGCCGATATTATATCCGACTTAAGGGAGCCCGAGCTTAATATTAGTAATAACGAGTTAGAGGAGGAGCTAGATAAGGGCGATAATAACGCTAAGGAGGCCGAGACTAAGGTCCTTAAGGATAGGGATAGCCCCTTACTTAGTCCCGACTTAGTCCTTATTGTTTTTAACTACGAGAGCGGCGGTAATAGCGATAACGATAACGACCTTATATTACTCCTTGCCTCTCTTACTCCTAGCCTATCCGCGGGCCGCGACGTCCCCCCGCCTACGCTAAAGCGGGCTTATAGCCTCTTTAAGAGTAGTGCCTCCGGGGCTAATAGCCCCGTAGTCCCCGCCTTAAAGCATATTCGCGCTATCTACGCTCTTAACTTAGCTAGTAAGGAAAGGGATACTAAAGACCTTAGCTTAAACCTTAAGTACCTTTAGTTTTTCGCTTATAGTAAAGCGGGGTCTCTTCCCCTTAATTTTCTTATAACGCTTAATTCCGCTTAGTCGACTAAGTATTATTTAGGTCGCCTTACCCGGCTCGGTCTTATACCGCCTTTAATACTAATAGCGGGAACCTTGTAGGCCTCGAAGTAGACGCTTTAGTAAGCTGCTAGTAAGACGACTTCTTTTACGTTTACTCCCGCCGCGACTTTAAGTCGCTATAAGCGCGGGAGGGGGAGGGCACTAGTTACTTTAACTTATAGTTATAGCTAAGCGGGGCGTTCTTATAGCACTCCTTAAACGGGGAAGTCCGCTATTACTTTTAGTCGCACTTAGCGCGGCGCTAAGGACGATAATAATAATAAGCTTAGATATTAGTTAAGGTAAAAAGGTAGTATTAAGGGGGGGGGAATTAAGAGGAGAAGCTAGCTAAAGCGCTAGCTTAAGGTAGGTTTAGTAAGGGCCTTATAAGCTAAGTAAGGTCTTAAGAGGGGGAGGTTTCGGCGTTTTAGTGCTTCGTAGCGTTTATTATATTAGTAAGTTATCCCCTTAAGGCGAGCTAAGGGGACGATCTAATTAATATATATCCCCTCTTAACTAAAGTATAGCCGGAGCCGCCGCGTATACCCTATCTTCCCCTCGGTATAGTTATATTACTAAATCGAATTATCGTAGGCGCCTTAAGCCTAAGAACTATCTTACTAATATAGCCGCTATCTCTTATTTTTAAAGCTTTGCCTATACCTTGCCCGCGTTACGGAGCCGCTATAGTAGCGTCCCCCTTACCTCGCTAGTTAGCTTATAGCTTATTATCGCGTAGTAAATAGTATCCCGCCGTTGCTTATAGTTATAAAAGGGCGATACTACTTTAGGTATATTATAGCGGAATAAGAAATCTTTAAGGCCTATTACTCCGGTTTATATCTAAGTAATCGTAAAGCTTAAGTACTTAAGCAACGCCTTATAACGGTTAAGCGCTATAGCTTTATTAAACTAGGGCGGTAAGTTAGCGGGGTAGAGCATAGTTTAGCGCTATCTAATAGGTTCCTCCCTTAAGCTTTACCGTTTAGCCTATTCTTTAAAGAGGATTTCCTTTATCCTTTTCTTTTCTTAAAGCTCGCCGGACTTAACTTAAGACCGTACCCCCCTTAATACCTCCGCGAGCGGTGGTCTTAAGGGCGTAGGCCGCCTTAGTCGTTATCTATATTGCCGGAGTAGTCTTACTACTAATATAGACGCGCGTTAGATTTAGTTTAGGATTCCGGAGTCTTTTAGTCTCTTAAGGGTATCGGCTATTCTTTAGTTTAAGTAAAGGTCGATTAGCGGGACTTAAGTTTCGGCTTTAAGCTAGTAGACTAAGGTGGCTTAGTAAGCTCCCGCGACTATCCGGAGGTAAGCGGTCTAATCCCGTACTAGTTTCGCGGCTATCTTATAGGGCTTTTTATCCGCTAAGGTTATCTTATAAAACGTAACTATAGCGTATGCTATAAAGGAACGGACGACTTTACTATAGACTTCCCGGGCCTTAAATAAAGTATATCCTTATATAGACGCTACGAGCCTTATAAAGGCTAAGTTCTGCCTTTTTAGCTTAGCGCGTAACTTATTAAGGTATGCCTTTTACTTAAGCTTACGGTCTACCTATACCCTTAAGAGCCTAGCGTCTTAGACCGGCATTACTATATTAGCCTTAAGGTAGATAAAGGTTATAATCGCTTTATATTTTCTTATAAAGTAAATAAGCTTACTCTTTAAAGGTTTAAAGTTTACTATGAACTCCTTTACTTATATAGTATATACTTCTTAAGCCGCCTTAAGCCGCGCTATTATTAATCCCTTATCGGGGCTAATACTAAGGATATTCGTATTATCGGCGAAACCGATAATATAAACTCCTTTTAGCTTTTTTAATCTTTTATAGAGGGGTATTATATAGTAAAGGAATAGGATCGGGGAAAGCGGCGAGCTTTAAAGGACCCCGGTAGTAATTCAGACCGGTATAGCCTTTTTTTTATTAAAATAAAGGGTTAAGTAGCGTTTATTTATAAAGCTACGGGCTAGCCTTATAAACTACTTAAGGTAGCCCTAGAGGGTAAGTTCCCTTAAGAGTTTCTTATAGTTAACTATATTAAAGGCCTTTTTAATATCGAGTTAAAGGAACGATATAATCCCTTTTCTAGCTTATATTGCGTATATTAGTTCCGTTACTTAAAGTATTACTACCTTTATAGACCTCTCCTTTTTATTCTTAAACTATCCTTTAAGTAGGACCTTATTCGCTTCTGCCGCGGTCGCGAGTCTTTAAGCTAGAATCTACTTTAAGATCTTACTTATTATTAGTAGGAGGGAAATAGGTCTCTACCCCCCGGCAGTGCGGTATACCCCGGGTTTCTTCTTTAGTTTTCTTAGCACTACTATATTCGCGGACCGGAACCGGGTTAAAAAGTGCGATATCTCTATATAAGCTATAAAGATTATCGCTAGCCGGGCTAAAAGCGCTAGGCCGTAAAGCTTAAAGAAGCTAAAGGGAACTCTATCTAAGCCTACTGCTTTCTAACTCGCTATTTTGCTTATTGCCTAGGATATATCTATAAAGTCGATACGCCGTTCTATAAAAAGTTCTCTCTTAGCCGCGCGCTAAGGAGGTCCCGGAAGCGTTACGGCTTTAGCTAAAAAGAATCGTTCCGCTAAAAGTCAAGCTTTCTCTTTAAAGTCAGGGGTTAATTAGTATTTATAGCCCCTACCTATTAATAGTAGTAAGTACGCCGGGTTTAAGGGTAGCTTACTATATAGCCGCGCTTACCGTTTAATGTTTTATAGCTTAATATTATTAGCGCTAATCTCCTTAAGGAAGTCTCTTTAGTGTTCTTATCTCGTATCGCGTATAGCTCGCTTTTAGGCCGTAGCCGCTTCTTATAGCGCTTCTTAGTTTGCTTAAGTCTTATATCCCTTATAGTATCTTTAGGCCCTTTTCGTAGCTTAAGTAGCCTAAATCGCCTTTAAGGTAAACTATACGTTGCACCTTAAGATCGCTTACTTCCGGTGTAAGACTATCGCGCGGGCAATCTTATTAAGATCGTTATATAAGCTATTTATTTCCGTATCGATCTCCTATAAGCTACGGAGCGTAAGCTATTATATCTTAAGCTAAGATAGGGTTTTCGCCTTAACCCTCTTTTTTTCCGCCTCCTTTTACCTTAGTATAGCTAATACTTCCTTTAGCTTAAAGCTTATCTTAAACGAGACTACCTATATAATATAGTCGGACCTTATAAGGTTTAGGTCTAAGCTAATAAACTATATAGCCGTTTCTGTTATAGCCTATGCGAGGTTAATCGTGCTATCTTTATATTTATAGAAGAAACGTGTATATTCCCCTCTTAGTATAGCTAGCTTGAGCCGGAGCCGCGCGGCCTCCTTAATAAACTGTTCTACCTTATCGGAAGTCTAGTTATAAGCGTCTTAAAGTAAGTAATAGATATTAAAGTCCCTTACTAAGATTAGCGGGCCTTAGCTATTAACCTTACTTAAGGCCTTAGCTAGGCCTATCCGAATTCCTTCCGGTAGCGAGTATAGGGACCTTAACTTCGTGCTATCGCTAAAGGTTATCTCCCTTTAGTCGTATTTAGTCCGAGGTATTTACGTCCCCGCGTTATGCCTCTTATAAATATATATCGCGTTACGGCCCTCCCTATAAACTAGCTAGTACGGTGCGCCCCTTAAAGGCGGGGCCCTTAAGCCTTATGTTTTCTCTATCTCTTAAAGCGCTATTATATTATACTTAGCGCGGTAGCTAAGGGCTAGTTATGCTAGCTTATATCTTTTTTATATATTTTAATAAAGAATCTTTAATTTTATATATAAGGGGTTAAGGTAAAGTTCGTCGTTTAAGATAAAGTAATAGCTTAAGTTAAGAGCGATATGCTTTATTATCTTATATAGCGTTTAATATTACTTAGGTTAGTGCTTACTGCTTATGCTTTAGCCGGCAAGGCCGACGGCGTTTATCCGTCTTTTCTCGGCCGCTTAAGGCGTTTCCGCGCCTATAATAATATAGGCCTTTAATTCTCTACGGAGGGGAGGGGGATTTAAGGGTCCGGTTAGCTATAAGTACTAGCGAAGCGTTATAAGCGGTTTAAGTAATAGTCCCTTGCCTTATCCTAGGCTTTTACCGCTATAAGGTAGGTGCGGGACTATACTAAGTGCTGCCCGCTATAAGATATATAGTTATAAGGGATTTCGCTTTTCTTTACGCGGTACTCGTCCTCGCCGCCTATATATAAGGTCCCCTTATAGTAAGCGTAGAGCTATATTAAGGTATAACGTTTAGTAATATGCCCGTATTTATAGTAGTTATAGTATTAAGTAAGTCTAACCGAATTATTATATAGCTTATATCGAAATATTTAAGCTTTAAAGAATAGGCTTATATTATATAGCTTATTAGCCTCCGCTAAGCTACTTACGCTAATAATAAGGGTTATAGCTATTAAGGTCTCGGTTTAAGGGCGTATTACTCGCGCCTATATAACTTCTACTTTATTAATATTAGCGATCTCCTTAATTAAGAGCGTCCTATCCGTCTTAAAGACCTTTATAAGGATATTCTTCGTAATTACTATATAGGCCCTACGCGCTATCGCCGCCTTTAGTCTAAAGACGCTTCTTACTTAGTCTTAGTTCTGCTAGTAAGGTCGTGCCGCTATATTTAACGTTACCGCGATATCCCCGCTTAAGAGGCGTCTCGCTACTATAGCGGAAGAGATATTAAGCGCTACGTTAATTGCTTTTACTATATCCTTCGGCTCGCGGTTTAGGATATTTAGTATCGCTTTTATTAAGACTACTACTAGCTCGCGTTTATATTAAGGCGGGACTAGCTTTATCTTTATATTATATTATACCGGCCCTTTAAGGCTTACTACTACTATTACTTAAGTTATTTTAAGTCCTCCTTTTAGGCCTTAAGCTTAGCCTTATCTTAGTTCTTTATAAATAGCTTCTTTTATCGCGCTTTAAATAGCCTTATAAAGCTTAAGGTTAGCCCGCACTATAGTCGGCGCGCTCTTAGCGCGCTCCTTAAAGCGGAGGAGGGTTTTAACTACTACTTATACTTAATTAAACTATACGTATAGGACTATACCCGCGATTTTATTATAGGCCTTCTTTTCGTTAGTATTGCGTATAGTCCGGCCGGGCTACGCGCCGTCGTCTCGTTTAAGTATATTTAGCTCTTTATTTAAGTACGTAAAGCTTAGGGGCGTTTCGTTGCGCTAAGCGCTATGGTCGATGCCGGTGCGAGGCGGACTACCCCCTTGCCCCCGCGTCCCCCGGCTACGCTACGATATCGTCTTAAGGGGGGTAACTAATACCGCCGAATTAATTCCTATTATTAGTAAGAGTTTTAGACGCGATGCGCACCCGCTACGGGCGAGTGTTTAGTTCGCGAAGAGTTTTTTTTTTATTACTATAAAGGTTTAAGAGCTTACTTAACTATAGTTTATAATATCTTTAACTATAAAAGATACTATAAAAACTATTAAGCGGATTCCGCCGGTATCTTTAAAGGATATTTAAGAGTTTCCGCGGGATATCTTAACTATAGTTTAACCTGTTTTTAATTATAAAAGCACCCCGAAAGATATAAGATAAACCTTACCGCGATTTTTAAGGGATATCTAAGGATATTTAAGGGATTTCCCCGATTATAGTTTATAATATTTCTTACTAAGCTTATACTTAATTTATTAAGCAATTTTATAAGGATATTTATAGTTTATCTATATACTAATAATAAATAAAAGAATAGTATAGTTAAAGATCTTTAAAATTAGCTTAAAGAACTAAGTATAAAGTAGCTAGCTATACCTTAAAAAATAAATAAGCTTTTTACTATTTTTAAACCCTTATATACGTTTATATATAGTAATTAGTCCGTTATACTAGCTTAACTAATAGTAATTAGTTTATAATACCGGCCTTAACTAATAGTAATTAGTTTATAGTACCGGCCTTAATTAATAATAATTAGTCTGCGCCTTATCCCTTTATCCTTATGCTATAAAGCGTAGTAAATAATAGTAATTCCTACCTATTTAAATAGAAATCCCTTAAATATCCGCTAAGCTAAGAGCAACTATATCGCACGATTAAGTACTTATTTTATAAGAAGTTAAATACTAAATAATATTTTCTTTAATAAGAAGCTCTTATTAGCCTTTAAGTTTAACCTTAATAATAAGTACCTTTTCCTTAACGCGCTTATAATAGAACTTTAAGATAAGTAGGCCGTAAAAGCGAAAAAGACTATAGCTTACTAAGTATATTAGTTTAATAATCTCCTTTACCCTTTTTTAAGGTATTATACCGCGATAGCTTAAAAAGCTAAATAAGACGTAAAATAAGTCCCGCTTAGCTAAGCTAAGACTATTACCCTTTAAAAAGTAATCCGCTTTTAAAATACTAATAAAAGATAAACTATAAAACGATAAAACTTATACGATTAAGTAAACTAAATTTAGTATTACTTAAATAGATCGATTATCTTTTAAATAAAAAAAATAAGGATAAGCTAACCTTAAAACTATCTAGCTCCCCGCCCGCTAAATACCTTCCGGATTAAGCCTATAATAAAGTTACTCTTTCCTTAAAATAATAAGCTTAGCGGATATTTTTATCGTATACTATTAATAAAGTTTAGCTTAAAGACCTTAACCGGAAATCCGCCTTAAAGGATATTTAGTAGTTTCTTAGTTTAATATTACTATTTAGCCTTATTTACTATAGCCGCGCTAACTAAGGTATTTTCGGGACTCTTAATTAATAAAAATAAGCTTTTTATACTAAGGGCCCCGTAGCGTACCGGATTCCGGAACGTATATAAGATAAAAGGTTAAGCGCTTAATAAGAGTATTAAGACTAAGACCTTAATAATAAGCGATAAAGACGCGGTAAGCGATACTTTTAGTAGGCTAAACTTATTTATACTTAGCGCGTAAATACTAAGACTAAGTATAGCCTTAAGCCCTTTAATAAGAATAGTAATAATATTAAATAAATAATTCCTTAGTCTTTTTTAAGTTTTAAGAAAAGAGGACGCGCTTATTAAGCCTTAAGAAAAACCTTAACTATAAGCTAAGGATATAAGGAGATTTAACTTATTAAGACCTTTAAAAGTATCCTTTAATAAAGTTTAAGAAGATAATAAAGCTAGTATATTTTAAAAAGTAAACCGTTTTATTAACTTTATCCGCCGAAATAGTAATAAACGCAAGGCTTATATAGATAAATTAGCTATTTAATTACCCTCATTTTTTTAAGAAAGTACGGCGGAATAGTATTTTAAGAACCTCTTAAAACTATAATAAAAAAAGCTTAGCGAGCTTAGTATTAGACTAAGCTAATAAATACTACGGAGAAATAGTGCGATAATACCGCACTGCTAAAAGGTCTCGCCCCGGCCTTAGTTAAGGGTCGGGACGCTAATTATCGTCTATATGCTTATATCTTATATACTAATATATAAGTAGCCGGAGCGCTTATATCTTACGTTCTATAATAATTACCGTCTTAAAAGGAAAGATAATAACGTCCTTATTATCTATAAGACGGGACCTCCTTAGTTTATTAAGCTAGTAGCTAGAAGCTACGCACGCTTATATTATTACGCGCGCTTAGGGGGAGCCTTATGTCTATACGGACTTATAGGTCTACCTTCTTACGCGGGGATCGAACTTACGCTAAAGGAATTGCTACTATTTGCTATAAAGAAATAGTGCGATAATACTATACTGCTAAAAGATCTCGCCCCGGCCTTAGTTAGGGGTTAGAACGCTAATTATCCTCTATATACTTATATCTTATATACTAACATACGAGTAGCCGGAGCGCTTATATCTTACGTTTTATAATAATAAATCTCCGCCTTATAAAAACAGTTTAAAATCCGCTTAAATATAGCGATATAAGCACTTAATAAAAAGTACTTTACTATTAAAGATATAGTAAAAAGATTTAACTTAAAGTCTTAAATATCGCGCTTATAATATAAAGCTAAGGCTATACTTTATTAGCTAAACTACTTAATTATAATAATTTACTAAAAGCTAGATATTTATTTATAAGAATCCTTATAACGTTTAATAAGAAATAAGGATATTAATAAATAGATTAACGAATATAAGGAAATTCTTCTTTAACTATAAGTTAAATATACTTAAGGATCTTAAAAGTACTTATTAGCGCGAAAGAAATAGGTCTAACTTATAAAAAGGTAAGGGCCGATTAGCTATACCCTATACGCACTTAAAGGATAGTTTAAGACGCCTTAGCTATCTATTAAGGGCTTATTAAGGCCGCGGGTTATATTTTTAAACCGCTTAGTAAAGGCGTATATACTATAGGCCTTATAGCGCTCGCTAAGTTAAGGGAGAAATCTACTTAAATAGTTAAAAATATAAGCTAAGGTCCTCTAGCTTAAAAAAAAGGAACTTTTAAGACTATATGCTTATTAATACTAAAGCTAAAGCGGGTATACCCCGCGATTAAAAAAGGAACTATAGTAAAGAGAGATAAAGAGTATAATACGGAAAGAGCTAAGTTAAATACTAATAAAAGCTTAAAGAAAACCGTAATCTATACTATAATAAACTTAGTATAGGAGGCCGATAAAGTATATAGATTTTATAGTAAAGCATTCCCTTTAAAAAATAAGCTTTATTAATATATTAAAGATAAATACCCCCTTAACCTTAACTAAGATATTGCTATATAAGGATATAGCTTAGTATAGTAAGTAGTTATTTAAAAGCTATAAAGTGTTTAAATAGTTAAGGCTTCCTTTAACATTTAGCTATTAAACCTTAATAAGCTATTACGATTTACCTATATACGCTTACTAGTTTATAAAAAAGAAAGGCTTAAAATAAGCATTAAAGCTTATATAAATACTAAGGTAGACTAAAGCTTTATTTAAGCTAACTTAGTAAAGACCTTTTAAGATATAACTATAAACTCCTCTTAACGAATTCTTATTTAAGGAGTAAGAAAGATAGCTACTATTAAATAAGCAGAATTTACTACGTATATACTAAAAAGGCTAAACGGTAGCTTTATAGTTATAAAGGTAAGATTAGCACTTTAATAGTAAAACGCTTAGCGGCTAATATATTGCTTAGCTAAGACTTTTTAGTTCTTTACTAAAAGAACCTTGTTAACTTTATATTAGTCTTATAAATCGGGGCCTATAAAAGGATTAAAGCTAAAGTTTAAATAGTTTAGCTAAGACTAATAATATATAAATAAGTAATCTACTTAGTTACTATAATGATTTTAGCTAATTTTAGCTACGCCTTACCTATATAAGTCCGGGCGCCGCTATTTAAGCGTAATATAATATTTTTCCTTAACGACCTTAAGCTCGCTTAGATAATAATATAGGATTATAAAAGCTTTATAGCAATAAACTATTTTAAGAAACTATTAATACTCTGCTAAGGCTAAAGGTAAGGATAATTATAGACTTTAATAAGTAGTTTTAGCTATATAAGAAAGTCGATGTTATTGCTTTTTTAGCGGAAGCCCTTATAGAAAATCTAAATAAAATAGACCCCGCTAAGGACTTCTTATAAAAGGATCTTATAGCAAACTATAAGCTTAAAATTAGCCGAACTAAGGACTTACTTAAACTTACTATTAATAAAGGCGTTTAGATTTACGCTAAGGACTTAAAATATATATTAAAAGTCTAAGATATCCTTTAATCGTTTCCCTACCTTTAAAAAAACGAGGGAGTAGTATATATAAATAAATCTAAATATATATATATTCTTTTAGTAAAAGGATAGCAATACTAATAAGTTATATTAAGATTATACTTATTAAGCGATAAAGATAAGAAGATAATAAATATAATATTCGGCTAGCTAACTATATAAGGCTAATTAAAATAAGTTTATAGGCTAACTTTATTTACGGCGCTGGTATTTATAGTATAAAAGATAGTAAATAAAAAGGAAAAAGAATAAGTAGTTATAAACTTACGGGGGATTAACGCCGTTATTACCTTAAACGCTTACTTAATGCCCCTTTAAAGCGATATAATTAAACGCCTTTAAGGAAAAAAGTTTATTAGTATAGTAAACGCATAATTGTTTTTTTATTAGTTCTTAGTTTATTAAGACTACCGGGAAAGGTTTATAGTTATAAGCTATTGCGGGCTAAAAAGATTATTAGTAATACTTATAGGCTTTACGAACTCCTTAGTATACGTTTAAAGGTTTATCGATAACGTCCTTTATAGATACTAAGAATATACGGCGGCCTATATTAATAATATTATTATCTGCTTTAATACGGCCGAAGAATACCTTTAATAATCAAAAGCTATATTCCGCGCCTTTTATAACTATAATATTATCTTATCTAAACTAAATTCCTTTTTAGTATACCTATTTATATAGCTCTTTAAATTTAAGGTAAATACTATTAGCTTAATAAATATAAATAAACGCATGCGAGCTTTAAGGGATATTACGTTCTTAAAGAACCTTTAATAGCTTAAAAAATAGATCGGCCTTACTAAGTAGCTACGCTATACGGTCCCGTATTTTGCTAAGGAAGTCAACGTCTTATAAAAATAAAAGATAAAGCTACTCCGGGTAAGATAGGAAAAAGGAGTCCCCTTAAGGGGCTAAGGATAGGCTTAATACGCTATAAAAGCCGCTTTTTAGCCTACTCCGGAAAAAGAAAAGGCCTTTGCAATTTCTACTAAGAAACTTATTAAGCCTTAAATAATTTATTACTTTAACCCCGCTTAATAACTATTTATTTAGATCGATATATCTTAAGAATATAAAGTAGCGGCTATAGCTTTTTACTTAAAAGAAGGTATAAAATAAGATAAGAAGACGCTACTAGCTTAAACTAAGGTTTAGCTTATCGTTTACTTAAGCCGCGCCTTTTAAGGCAAAGAACCTTAATACTAACTTATAAAACTTAAAGTAGCCGGTTTAATATAAGCAATTTATAAGTTATATACTATAGTACTATTTATAAGAACGCTATAAGTAGTCGTCTTAATTAATTATATAAGCACCTACGGAATTATCTATTAAAAATCCTTATTTTTTATTAGTATAAAATATAATAATAAGCTAGTCCTCGCGTCTTAATACTTAAGCTAATTCCCGCTTAAGGTATACTATATCTTAAGCGTTAAAAACGTTATGCTAAACGCGCTTTTACGTTTACTATACTAAGATAATAGGCCGGTATCTTTAAATTAAAAAGGGGAATTAAAACATATTTAAGAAGATAAGATAACGGACCGCGTATTCTTTTACGTAAAAGTATTAATCGAATTACCGCTCCGCTAGAAAATAATCGACGGATATATAAAGGATATATAATAAGTAAAAATTATAGCATAGCTTAGCAATAAAAACGGTATCTTAAGACTTTTATTCCTCCGGTTATAAGGGTTGCTATACTTTATAAAAAACGATAAACGCCGGAGACTATATATCTTTAAGACCTATACTAAGAACATTATTAAAGACGCCTATACTAAATATTTTTATACTAGCTATACCTATATATAATAAGATCTATTTAAGAGCTTCTTAATCTTATAGCTTAGTAAATATATAAATAAGGTTATAAATAGCTATAATACTTATTACTATAACTAAACCGACTAAAGTAAGATATTAAGGTAGCTTATCTTAATTTAAAGCCCGCCGGTTTTATACTATATAATAATAATAGACTTTATTACCGGGCTTTTAATAGTTTAAGCTAAATAATCCTTATAAAAAGATTTTATAAAGAACTTCTTTAATACTTTATTAACTATAACCGATAAATTCTTAAAAATATATCTTCTTATCTTAAGTAATAACTAGTTTATAGCGGAAGACTAAGTATAAGTATTATATACCGAGCTACTCTACGCTAACTAAGGGATTTTAAAGGGGATAATCTTTAACTAAAACGTAAAGTTTACCTTAGTATTTTAGCGGACCTTATAATAAGCCTTTAAATCGAAGCTTTTTATATTTACTGCTTAGTACCTTTAAACTAACGGCCTATTAAAAAGGCGAAACTAAACTATAAAAATCGCGCTACGATTCTTTACCGCTAATTTCCTAGACCTATACTAAACTAATATACTAATCGCCTTTTAGTTTAGCCTTAATAATTCCTTCTTCTTAATAATTTACGCGGCTTTTAGTAAGCTTATTATAAGGATAAAAATAAATAACGGCCTTTAGTTTTTTAGTAACTACTTATACTTATAAAACTAAAAGGTTTTATAAAAAAAAGCTAAGTTAGCTATTGCTTATACTTAGGCCGCTATAAAGGATAGATATAATAAGAAATACCGCCCGCTAAAATTTAAGCCTAGCGATTAAGTTTAGCTATAGCTTAATAAGGGCTATTATATTGCGGATAGTAAACCGGTAAAGTTTTAAAAAAGACGCACTAAGCCGTTTAAAGTTACCGTTAAAGTAAGATAGCTTATATATTAGCTAGATATAAAAAGGTTCCTTAATATTTATTTAGTCGTTTTAATAGTATAACTACGCTTAGCGAATAAGCTAGCTATATACTTAAGCTTAGTTTAGGATAAAAAATACTTTATTTAAATAAGTAAGAAGTAAAACGAATCCTATAAAGCTATATAATAAAAAAAGGTAGCGGAAAGCTAAAAAAGAAGTTCTTTATAGCTTAAAAAGGCTAGCTAAGTAACTATAACTTATAAGTAAACGAAAAAGCGGTCTTCTTACTAAAGATCGTAAAAGCCTTTAAAAATGTATAAAAGGAGTTAGCTATTTAAGTAGTTTGGACGAAAGTATAATACGCGGCCTTTATAACTTAATATAAAACTTTTTAACTAAAAGAATTAAGCGGTTAAGCTTAAGTATAAGACTTAAAGGCTACTATAAGTTATAAAAAACTATAACTTACTATACTTAAAGTAATTAGTTATTTTAATAATAATATACCGCTATTTACCTTAAGTAATACGGCCTTTTTAGCTTTATAGTATACTTATTTAAATTCTTTTTACTACTTACCCTCTTTTTTTTTCTTTTTATAACTATATTTTCCTTTACCGCTAGCTATAGCCCGCCGTACCTTACTTACTCCTATATATATAACCTTCTTTACCTTAAGCCTACGATCTTTATACTTTTATTTTAAGTCTTTTTATTATTTAATATCTTTTATAGCTAAGATTAGCTATTTTATAACTACTTTTTTTTAGCTCGCTCTTTTATAAGCCCTTATACTTTTAATATAAAGAATATAAGTAAGCGCTTAGGCTTTATAAAAACGAGGCGGCTATTTTTTATAACCTTAAGTCCCTTAATAAGAGTTAAAACCTTTAAGTTTAAGCTTTTATATAAACCTACGCCGCTTTTTATAGCCGCGCTTAAGCTAATAGATTTAACTTAAACTATAATATTATAAAGGATAGCTTATATTACTTTCTTTAAATACTTAACTTAAATAACTCGCTTTTTAGCTTTATATTATAATATAGTTTAAATAGCCGGTTTCGCGGTAACTTAGCTATACCTCTCGCTTAGTTCTTACTATCCGGAAGCCCCCGCTACCTATATATTTTTTAAGGTATAGCCGGAAATCTTTATAAGCGGAATAACTAGCTAATACTTAATATCTTTAAGTTAGCTAGCCTTACTATAGTCTTAAGATTTATAGTAGCTACTATAGCTAGCGGAAACCCGCTTTAACTAAACAATTAAAATAATATCTACGCTATCCTTAACTATATATCTAAGGCTTAGCTTAATTAGTTTATAGCTAAGTTTATAGCGGTATCTTAAGCTATTATAGTTAAAACCTTATCTCGCTTTATATACGGTTTAGCCTATACTATAAAATCCCCTTTTTAGCTTATAGCCGCTATAAGCCTTAAGGACTTATTTAGTCCCGCTTAGTAAACGCTTTTTTTACTTACCGCTATACTTAGCCCGGCTATATAAAGGCATATAAGCGCCTTACTATAGTCTATCCGCCGTCCCTCTTTAACCGGAAGAGATAGCGATAACTAACCTTATAATATATTCTACCGCTTAATCTTATAAGAGCCGTTAGTAATAACTAATATAATCTTTAATAGGCCTAGCTTCGCGGGCCTATACTTTAGTAATAAGATTATAATAATCGGGAGTTTTTACTTAGCTATAAACTATACTAAGTTTTACTTATAGGCCTATTAAGAGTTTAAACGCGACTTAACTTTAACTTAAGCAATAAAATTCTTAGGCTTTAATATTCGCTTTATTAGCCGTATTAACTATATGCTTTATATTCTTACTTTTTAAGCCCTTTTTATAAAGAGGTTTTTTAAGACTATTAAGTATATTTAAAACCTTAAAAGTAAGGAGTTAAGCATTAAAGCTATTAAGGACCTTATTACTTACTTTTAAGTAAGAATATAGATATTTAATACCTTAATACTAACTATACTTATTAATATTAGCGGGATAGCTTACTTTTACTTTAATACCTTCTTAATAACTAAACGCGTATTAATTAGCGGAAAAGTATAGGTAGTAGCGCTATATAAAAAGGATAATAAGTTAAAAAGCTTAATAATAAAAAGCAAGGGATAATTATAATAGCGGTAGTAAGTAAGATATAATATCTCGCTTATAAGCGGCTTATAAGGCTAGTAAGTAGTATAGAAAATTTAACGGAGGATTAAAAATAGCGTAAAGAGGTAAATAAGATAATAATATAAAATAAAGCTTAAATAAAGCTAGTCTCTTATAATATATCTTACTAGGGAATTTAAGTATTCCTTAGCGCGAAGACTCCTTACTACTTAATAAGTACTTAGATATATACTTTAAAAGAAAGTTAAAAAACTTTACTATAAGTTTTAGCTAAATACGCTAATTGCCTTAATAAAGATAAAGACGTATAACTAAATATAAAGTAAGGATTTATAATAAAAGCCGCCTACTAACTATTTTAAGCTACTTAGCTACTATTAGCTAAATAGGCTAAAAAAACTATTAAAAAAATAAGGATAGTATACTACTAATATAGTATAAAGACGCTACTATAAAGCTATTACTTAGCGCCCCTTTTACTTTATTCTTACTTTAAACTAATAAGGATATTAGCTTTTCTTTCTTACTTAAAGGAGTTATTATAAAATCTAAACGGCTATACTTAAACTCCTTACTTTACTTTTAAGGAGCCTTATAAAACCCCGCGATAAGAACGCTTAAAGCATATACTATAAAAGCTCGCTTAAGGATATATAATAAATATTATTAATTAAACCCCGCTAAGGTTTTTAAGATATAACTATAAAGGGTTAAGAGCCTACTTAACTATAGTTTATAATATCTTTAACTATAAAAAATACTATAAAAACTACTAAGCGGATTCCGCTAATATCTTTAAGGGATATTTAAGGATTTCTATAGGATATCTTAATTATAGTTTAACCTATTTTTAATTATAAAAGCACCTTAAAAGATATAAGATAAACCTTATTACGATTTTTAAGGGATATTTAAGGATATTTTAAGGATTTCCTTAATTATAGTTTATAGTGTTTTTAACCGGGCTTATATTTAGTTTATTTAGCGATTTTACGAGGATATCTATAGTTTATTTATATACTAATAATAAATAAAAGGATAGTATAGTTAAGGATCTTTAAAATTAGCTTAAAGAACTAAGTATAAAGTAGCTAGCTATACCTTAAAGAATAGATAAGCTTTTTACTATTTTTAAACCTTTATATACGTTTATATATAGTAATTAGTCCGTTATACCGGCCTGACTAGCAGTAATTAGTCTGTAGTACCGGCCCCGACTAGCGGTAATTAGTCCGCGCCCTATCCCCTTATCCTTATACTATAAGGCGTAGTATAAAGTAAGTATATAATAAGCGCGCGGTAGTAAAGAGCGGGGCATAAGACTTAAGGCGTAATAAGACGTTAAGTAGCTTAAGCCTATAAGTAACTATATTAACTAACTAAAAAGCGCGGCGCGCTAAGCTTTAAAAGCCCGCGTTAGCTTAAGTATCCTTACTTATAAGAACTAAGGCTTATAAGTAAGCGCTTAAAGGCGTGTTTATTAAGCTAGCAGCTTAAAGATATACTACTATAAAAAGGGGATAGTTATAAAGTAGTTAGTAAACTAAGCGGGAGCAAGACCCCGTTAAACTAATAGTATAGTTACTTTATAAAGCTAGTATAAAAAGTAGTAATACTATTAAGTATTATTAGCGGACTTTTATTTATTAGTATAATAATTACCCCTCTTATTATATTATATATAGTATATAATAATAGCCTTATTTTTACTTTTAGTGTTTCTTTTTGTAAAACTACTAGCTATAAAGGTTTATATTAAAGCTAATATAATTATAACTTACTTTAAGCTATTATTAACATTATTTTTAATTATTAAGCGGCTATAAAAGTTATTAAAAAGCGAAAAAGCTATTATAATACTACTTTTAAGTGCTTTAAAAAAGCGTTATAAGCGCTTTAATAATAATAATATAAGCTACCTTAAATAATTTTAAGCGGCGCACTACTTAAAATTATTTAAAGTAGCTTATAGCAAAATTCGACCTTTTTTTAAGTATTTTTGCTTATTATAAGTATATAAGTGGCCTTTATTAGCTTAGTATATTATAAATAAGGGGGGATATGTAGCTATAAAAGGAGGAGCTTAGATTCTTTAATTTACACCGAAAAACGCTACTAATTAGGGTATAGTTACTCTTTTATCCGAGGGGCATGTCTACATTGATTTTCTAAGACGTTGCGGATCAGGGCCATAGATGCCTGGTTGGTACGAAGAACTTGCAGTCTAGTGCCCGACTGTTTGCGCGGGATAGAAGTGTACTCCGTGCTTTAGCCGTCGCTCCATTGACGTCGATCCGAGGCCAAAGGCCATTTACACACTGGAAATCAACACCGTCAAACACTTCGGCATGGAATCGTCGAGCTCCGGCTCGCAGCAGCCTGGCCTCAGCCAGCCTCAGGCTTACTGCTTTTTAGTGAGTCGAGAGTGCATTGTAGCTTGGCGAAACGCACTGCAGAGACGAACCGAACCGTCTTCGACTTTGCCACGGCATCTGGGACACCAACAATCCCGACGTCACTCGCTCCATATATGATCGTCTCCTCGCGCATGGACGCCCGCTAACGAGCCCCTGAGACAGATAGTATACTGCCTCGTCTACGTTCTACCTCTCTATGCTTCAGCTTCCACAAGGGCCTCGCCATCCCGCTCGAGGGATGCTCCAGAGGCCATCCGCGCCAGGGTCCGCGCCGTCTCCCTCCCCACCGCGGTCTGCTCCCTCTCCACCCTCGTCATCATTCGTCGCTCCTCTGCAGTCACTAGCTTCACTCTCGCCTCGGCATCCGGGCTTTCCTCCACCGACTGCCATAGCCAGTCCCCTTTCCATCTCATGGGACTTTGGCCGCTTGGCCTGCTTGAAACTGCCAAGGCTTACTTTCTCACCGCTCTGCTCTTCGCCGGACCGCTCTATGAGTGTCTTGTTGTCGACGGTGTCTGGAAAAGCTGGCTGAGACTCAAGCCCTTGAGACACGTCTGGCTCGACTGGCCAACTTGGCGGAACATTGTCGCTGTGCGTTGACCTCCTCCGAGTCTGCCCCAAACCGTACCCCTTCACTCCTCTGGCCGCCGTTGCACAGACGCGTTACTGATCAATGTCGTTTCTTCTTCGGTCAGGGCCCCGTCACCGAAGAATGCCTCTTTAGGTCCGCCGCCGTGCCCTTGCTCCTGCTAGCCGCCTCTGGTTCTACCAGCATCATTTTCCGGTCTCCCTTGGTCTTCGGCCTCGCCCACCTCCACCATTTCTATGAGTTCCGCATCACTCATCCCCAAATCCCCCTCGTCGCCGCCGCCGCCCGCTCCGTCTTTCAATTCTTGTACACATACATTTTCGGTGTCTATGCCACCTTCATCTTCCTGCGCACGGGCTCGTTGCTTGCTGCCATCTCTGCACATGCCCTCTGCAATTCCATCGGGCTTCCGCGGCTCTGGGGCAGCGTGGAGCCGTACTGGCTGTTCCGCCGCGATCCCTCAGGGGCCCCCTCCCCTGCGACATGGACTGCACTCTACTACATCCTGCTCGTGGCTGGTTTTGCGCTCTGGCACTCCAATCTGTATATCCTGACAGAGTCGCCCATGGCCTTGGCTGTCTTTTGACCAACCTGTCGCAGCGTCTTGACTCTAGTCAGTTTTAATACTGTTCCGGCCGCGTACCCACTTTGGCCTTACAATGCGGTGGCTCTTGGCTGACTCTGCATATGCTCGGGCCGAACAATGCGGTCAGATACTGTCTAGCTCAGGGCCGGGTTTCTTTTGGAGGCCTAGGACCTTGCGCCAATCTTGGCACCGGGAAGCGATCCTGGAATGGTAAAATCGCTCTCCTCCCGAAAGTTTGTAGGTCTCCGGTGCCTAAGCGACGGATTCGCGTCCCCCCACTCGTTGTCGCCCATGGGCACTTCGTCCCGCAGATCACGGCCAATCTCCCGCCCCCTAGCACGGCCGACAGAACCTACACTGTCTACCAGGGAATCGTCTGGTCCCCTGGTGTTCTTTTTTCTAGGCCACATGCTCGGCAATGCGATTTCCTGGAAGCGCGGCTCGACAGCGCGTTCGTCAAACCACCGATGCAGCCGTGCCTCGACCAGCTGGGCGATCTTGGGCACGTCTTGCAGTCTTGAACGGCTGCCCAGAAGGCTTCGGATGGAAAAGTCAAGACGATAGTCGTCGAGAAAGCTAAAGGTCATCATGGTTGGGGAAGATTGTGACGGGTTGCTTGGGATGAATGAAATAGACAGCGTCCCGCTGAACCTAACGACTGACACCGACAAAGCAACGGGCAGGACTGCTGATAGTCTCTTGGGGTAGTTGAGGAGGAGCTTCGTTTCCACCGCAAGCGTAAGCATGTCGCTCAAGTCCACGTCCATTCTGGCTTGGAGCCGCGTCCCGTCCCGGGCCGCCGAAGCAGCATCGAATTTGATGCCGTTGCCGAGAGTGAGCCCATCTCCATCGACTGGAATGATGCGACAGTTGCTGAAGATCGGAAAGTCATTGCCCAGGCTGAGCTCGGTGACGCGAATGTCGTCGACAAAGTCGGGTCGTGACGTTCCGTTGAGGGCCTTGGTGAGGGAATCAAGGATGGCGTCGTCGTGTTGAGCGTCACTGCGGAACTGGGCGATGGTTTGGGCGACCAGGACATTGAACCAGTCGAGGCTTTCTGGCTGGTGACTATCGACATTGTAGTATGTTTTGCTTAATATTGAGCCGATTGTCAGGGCGGGCTGGTTTCTGAGGACGCTCGACTTCTTGCGGCTCAAGGCCTGGTCCTGCCGCTGACTAGATGAGCGCAAACTGAGGAGCGACTGCTTGTGGGCCAAGGTCCTCGCCCTCCGCTCCGTAGCCCTCAGCGAAGAGGTCGCGTCGGACGAGGGCGGATCCCCAAAGATGAAAAACTTGATGAACGCGGCCAGTATGAGAACCACTGACACCTGGCCAACGATGAGCCCTTGTGTAAATGAAAGCTTGTAGCTGTCCTCAGCGTCAGCTTGATCCGGCTCAGGGCGCGAAAAGTGGCCTACGCTGTTTCATGTTCTGCGGAACAGTCTCGTGATGCCATGATCTAGTGCGTACCACGAGTTGCCGTAGTTAAGGCCCGACGGTGGTTTGCAAGCGGTGGTGGTCCGGTCCTGAGAGCGATGTGCCTGGCCGCTACCTCCAGCGACGACGTTGCGGCTGAGGCGCGGGTGTCTTGATAGCCAGTCACGGTTTATTTTAGCCTCCGAATGCTTTAGGTAAGCACCTTTCTCTCTTCATTCAAGGACAAGTCCAGGCCGATGGCAACTCTGCCGTCGCTCATTGATGAATGGGCCTTGCAAACGCCAAGTCTTTGTGCCTTGTTACGTAGTAGATGCCAGGCTAGGCAATCAACGCTTGTTCTTGTCCTCCACGCGCCCCGCCAGACGACGTTTCCGTTGCCGGGCCCTCGACCCAAAATCCACGCCAACTTGGTTAACCCTCGACCGCGGTCCCGCCTGCTGTGGATGTCATGGATTGCAGAGCCCCTACGTGCATGCTGTGTTGACGCTGTCGCTGACCATACAACCGAGGCTGCTGCCTCATCTTCGACTTCGTGCCTCAGGCCATGTGCTTACTACATCCTCAACCTCCTCGAGGAACGTTGCAGCATTGTGCATTGACGTGCCGCCTAGAACCACGCGGACGCCAGGAGTGGTTGCGTTGATGCCGGCTATCATCTTGGCCTCTTCATAGGTGGCGCCTCCAATCATGAAGACGATGATGTCCTGCGGCTTGTCCCTTGTCGAGCCGCTCCCCTCCATGAACGGGTACCGTTGCTCCTTGAGGCGCCCCTTAATAAGATTTTGCAAGGTGCTTTCCAGAAGTGTCGTGTGCTGCGTGTACACGTTCTCAACCCCCTTGAGGCCCTTGAAGCGGCTTGACGCCCCGGAGAAGATGCCGGCAGATTCAAGTATTTCCGAGATGCCACCGTTTGACCGCGTCGTGTGGAGGGACGAGTGGTACGTCAATAGCTTGTTGGGCATATCTGCGTGGCGAGGCGACACGCCCCCGGCTGCGACCAGCAGCTCCGTGAGCATGGGAAGCGCATTAGACGGGTGCTTGTCGTATCGCAGAGCATACAGCGCAACCAGCCCGACCTTGGCCCCTGCCGCAACGCTGGGCGTCTGGACTAGTCTTTGGATGTTCTGGATAGCTTGGTCATTGGCTGAGTCCGGGAAACGCTAGGAACACGAACACGCACCTTCAAGTCGGAACTGTGATTGTCGTTGCACGCCAAGCTTTGCTCAGTTTCGCTCACCTCCAACAAGCCTTCGGCGGCGACGCGACGGCTGAGCTCGGAAACCAACGTGACATGCTTGCTCACATTGCCCGAGAGTTTGCGGAATTCCGGATACTCTTCAATAAAGCGCTTCATGTCGGAGATGGATTCGATGTCGGTGTTGGTTTTAGTCTTGGATTGATACTGCTTGACGTACTCTTTGATGCTCCCGCCGAGGTCACCGAAATTGAGAAACATGTTCTTCTTGAAGAAAGGGTCCTGATCCTGGGACAAGACGACTTCCCGGAGCTCTGACCTGATGTCGGGCACCTCACTTAGATCGACCCGACCATTCTGGATTCCAAGTAGGTGGTGGACCATGGCCTGGTACGTCCACTGTGTGAGCAGCGGCGTTATGGGATCCTCTCTTCGGTCGAGGATCAGGAGAAGTGGGGGAGTGTCAACTTTCCGAAAGTCGAACAGTTGCTCCTCCTGTGACATGAGATATCGCACTTCCGACGCTAGCATTTTGGCCAGAGTGCTGCTTCTCTCAAACCTCACCAGAGGCTTTTTCTTGAGGGAGAGTAGAGCAGCGAAGAGGCCTTCGGCGCATCTCTGGAGAGCCTCGGAATTCCATGTGTCCGGGCTGCCGGCCCATATGCGCCACTGCGGCAGAGCAAAGCCAAGGGTGAAAAGATCGGGGTTGATGACGGTGTAGTCGGCGAAATGCTCTTGGACACTCTTGACCACCTCATGGTCGTCGGCCTCGGCCAAGCGCTCCAATGACGACTTCTTGGCTACGTTGGTAAAGTAAATGTGATACTCCCCGTACTTGGGTTCGCGTAGCTCATCGACCAGTAGCTGGATGGTTTCAGTAGACGGCCGCACAAGGCAAAGGCAGCGGAGGTGGCGCATTTTGTCCCGTGAGGTATTCTCGAGGCGGTCGATAAGGTAAACCTCGTGATTAAGCAGTGACGATTGCGTGACGGCCGTCGACACAATGGACACGGTCTCGCGGTCAAGCAGTAAGATCTTCATCCTGGCAGACGAACTGGTCCCCGACGGCGTTACAATTCTGGAGATGTAGCCTGCCACGGCCTGAGATACATCCATGATGACCTCTCGAACGCAAGTGGAAGCGGCAAAAGCACCAGATACCGAGGCGACGTGGCGTACATGTGGCAAGCCACGTGGATATAGAGACCGCCAAGCTAAGGGAAGCGCCGCGGTGAAAGCACCCGTGCCGCCGAATAGAGCCTGGTAAGCCTAACGATGGGCTGTTCGATCTATAGAGAAGCGGCTAGAAGGAAGGACGGGATGGGTTCTCGTAGAGGGTGAGTTGACGTGGCGGTTGGGCCCTAGGCGTATCTCAATGATCATTGGTCCTACTACGCCCCTGCCCCGTGGGGCCGCAGTGTGACACAGGTACCCGTGTCTCTAAAATTCCACGGGTCCTTTCTGTTGAAAAACCAGTCACCTCCGCCAAAAGTGGAGGCACCTCCTTTAGAGATAACTGGTATTCTAGTATATTTTCCACACCTCCCCGCAGGTCTACGCGTATCGTAGGAGGAGGGTAGAGCTAGATAGTAGCGTTATATTCCTTAGGCAGTAATCTTTAGCCTAGGAAGGCTTACTCTTAATTTATTATCTATAGGGTTTAAATATCGAACCGCGCTATCTTAGCGTATACTATAAGCGTATATATATAAAACCGGAACTTATAACCTATTAAAAAACTAATTACCTTTGCTAAAAGTAAAGGCACTTTTTTTAAAGATAACTAGTATTTTAGTATATTTTCTATACTTTCTTATAAGTACTTATAAAACTATTATTAAGTATTATACCTTTTATTTATTATAAATATAAGGAGTGCATACGCTAGGGCCCCACACCTATTTCACTGCGAGAGCCCTAGGCGTAGCCCTAGCTCTTATTTATAGGGGTTAGCTATATATATATAAGGGCACCCCTTCGCATACACATTCCTTCCTAGCTAGCTAGACACTATTATTATCTTTTAAAGCTCCCTTTTTCTATATTATTATACTTATAGCTAGGCCTTACTTAGTCCTTATATAAGGGATAAACTTTTATAGTAAGGCCTTTAAGCTTTAATTTATAATGCCTTAAAAAAGAAATATAAATATGCTTTTTAAATTAAAAAGTAGCTATACTTTAATTAGTAGTATTTTTTAATAAAAATTAAAAAATCTAAGCTTTTTTTTAATAGCTATATATCCCCCTTAATTTTTAATATACTAAGCTAATAAAAGCTAATTATATATTTATATTATAAGCTATACTATAAGAAAAGCTATAGTTATATTATAGCGAATAACTTAAAGTTAGGCCGATATATAGCTAAAGTTATATAAGACTTTACTTAAACTCGGCTTAACCTTAACCCGAACTTAACTTAAGTACGGGCTACTTAAGTGACTTTTATAAAGTAAGAAGCTACGTAGCTTAAATAAAGATTTCCCCTTTCCCTCTTTAGCTTTAAATAAATAATTATTCGGCTACGTATTATTAAACTAAGTATATATAGGCCCTTAATATATTTAAAGCTCCTTTTAAATAAGGTTATATAACTTAAAAAGAGACTTATTAACTATAATATAGCGTAAATAAAAAGGCTACTAAGTAGTAAGGGGCTATACTTAAAGAAGGTAAAAAAGAGGGCTAGGAGAGGTTAATATTAAAACTAAAGTTAAATAAGCGATCTTTTCGCTATAAGTAAAGGCTGTTAAAATAAGCTATTAAGTTTTAATAAGCTAGTAATAGATTTAATAGCTAATAAGCTAGTTTAAGTATAAGAATAGTACTAATAGCATAGGCTAACTAAGTATAGAGAATGCGCTAAGTAAGAAGCCCCGCTTTTAGTCTTAACTTAATAAGTAGTTAACAGGCCCTTATAATTAAAGCTAAGAGACTCTCCTTTTTATAAGCTTTAGTCTTATAATAAAGTAAGTAGCTAAGTAATATTATAACTTATTATACTATTTACTATCTTTACTACTTAATTAATAATATCGCGAGACTATTTTTTTATATTAAGCCTTAATATAAAAGCTAAAAAAGATAATAAGAATATATATTTAAGGAAGGGCCGGCTAATTAACTAATCGCTTAATACTACCTTATAATATAATAGCGGGGGCTATAATACTTATAATAAAGAAAAAAGCGATAAAAAAAACCTAGCAAAAGCTACTTTTAGCGCTAAAAAAGTTTAATAGCTAGTATCGCTACTTTATACTTTAAGTATAATATATATAAGAAAAGTATAAGATTAACTAAGACTTCTTCTTAAGCTTAAAGGAGGTTTTTTACTTAATTTATAACTACTTAAATATAAGGTTATAGTAAATTATAGTAACTTATTATAGTATCGGCGCGGATTAAGGTTATAATTAATAAGAATTCCTTAAGTACTTTAATTCGATTTACCTTAATATTGATATTTAATTACGGGTAGCGGCGGCTATCCGTATAATTAAATAAGGCGAGAATTAAATATTTATAGCGTTCTTTTTTAAGTTTAAATAAAGGCTCTTTAAAGTAAGAAAGGGGTTATAGCTATACGATATATAGATTATATTCTTAAAAAGCGCCTTAAGCCTTTGCCTTAAGTAGGTACTTATAATAGTTAACTTTTTAACTTTAAGCTTCTTAGTATATATAAATTATATAATATAAATTACGGTAAAGTTAAAAAAAGTTTAGTAGACTAAATAGCTATTTTAAAGCTAAAAGAAAGTAATAAAGAAGGTAACTTAAAACTAAAAAGACTTAAAGGGCAATACCTTAATAAGTAAAATTAATACTATAACTTAGCTAAGAAGAGGATAAAGCCGGCTTAATATATAAAAATATTTCGCTTATAAAATAATAAAGTATATCGCCTGCTTTTATAAAAAGAAAAAGGAAAGAACCTTCCTTATAAGTAGTTATAGCTATAGCTAAGGAGGTAACTAAAGTAAATTCCGATTTAAAAAAAGAGGAACCTTAGCGTAAAGTTAAGTGCTAAAGGAAAAAGAGAAATAATAAATAGCTTAAAGGTTAATAAGAAAGTATTTTATACTAAACTTAATACTACTTAAAGTTAGTATTAATAAAAAAAAAGCTTAACGCACTTATAGATATAAGCTATAATTACTATACTATAACAAGTAAAGGGGTAGCGATAAAGCTATAAATACCCTTTATAGATAGAATAAAGAGGCTATTATAGCCCTTCTTAAAAGACGTATTAACGCTTTAAATAAAAAGGATCGTAGCGTTTAAGATAAAGATTAACGGGCACTTAAAATAAATATTCGCTTAGATAGTACTAGAGTTAAGCTATAATATATTCTTAAGGAGACCGTGGATAAAGAAAAATAAAGTAGTTTAAAACATTAAGAAAGAATAAATTTAGTATAGAAAAGTGGGGATTTAAATTAGCCTTTAAAGATTAAAAGAAGCCGCGAAAATTATAAATATCTAAAAAGCAAAGCTAATAAGCGCCTTTATCTTTATAGTAAAGTGCTAATAGGAAAAAGCTTAAAGAGATAGCTAAAAGTAATAATAAGCGCTTAACGTAAAAGTAGTTATAATAAAGGATAGAAAGAGGGCCTTTTAGCTAAAAACGCTTATTAACTTAGCAGACTATATCCTAGCTTAAGTACTATAAGCTTATCTAGACCTTTTAATATATATAAAGGCGCTTAAGTAGCCCTTATTTTAACTAAGTATAAATTATAAGATTTACCTTACCTTAAATAAAAATAGTAAGGAACCGCTATTATTATAAAGGCCCCTTTATAATATATTAAAAGAAGAACTCCTTATCCTTTTAAAAGACTTTAAATAAGTTATTAAAAGTAAACCTTATCCGCTTAAGTAGCTTATTAGCCGCGGCGCCGGTATTATTTATAATAAAAGCTAATAGCCGCTTACGTTTTTACTATAATTACTAAGCCTTAAATATAATTATAAAAAGGGATTAATATACGCTACTATTAATTATAAAAATGCTAAAGATATTAGTAAAGGCACGTTAATTTATAAAACTTAACGTTATTATAGCGTTTTATAAAATTAAAATCGCGGAGGGCTATAAGTTTAAGACGGCCTTTTAAACAAGGTTTAAACTATTTAAGTAATAATTATGCTTATTTAGCCTTATAAAAACGCCGGCTACCTTTTAATACTATATTAATTACGTGCTAAAAGACTACCTTAATAAGTTTATTATAATATATATAAACCCTTATAATATAGTAGTTATATACTTAAAAAGCATGCTAGCTATAATACTAAGGTTAGTTTAAATCCGGCTAAGGGTATAGTCTTTTTAGCTAAACTAGCAGACCGCGCTAACTTACTATAAAATTAGCTTATTAGCGCTTTTAAAAGCCCTTATAAATTTTCTAGCAGCTTAGCCCCGCTATAAGTAGGCCCGCTTAAGCTTAGTCTTACTTAAGCGCGATAATAACTTATTAAGGGCGCGGCCCTTAGCCCCGGTCTAGTCCTTAACGAAGATAATAAAAACCTATACTAAATAACTAGCAATTCCGATATTAATAACGCGGCGCGGTGCTAATACGATAATTTAATAAAGGCCCTTTTTAAGACTTAGTAAACCTTAAAGCGCTCTTAGCCCGGCTAAAGGCCGGTAAAATTATATAGCCCGCTAAGCCTCGCGGCGGCTAAAATAAGACAATAACTTAAAATACGTATTTCGGTAGATAATTAAACATTTATAAGAAGAATTTTATCGATTAATAGTAACTAAGAGATATATTAATTACTTACTATAAAGTCGTTATTACTTTATAATAAGCCCGTAGTAGTCTAAGCTAATTAACTAAATAACTTATTTATAGCTAGCTCCCCCCCTTTCTTAATATATAGTTATAAGGGCTAATATAATAAGACTTAAAGCGAAAAAGCGGTAAAGGGTTTTTCTTTAAGCACTCCGGTTTTCTTTAATATAAAAACTAAGCAATAGCTTAAAAACTTAAATTAAGTCCTTAGTATAAACTTAATAATAATATAATATATATAAACGATATTTTAATTTACTTATTAAAGTCGCTCCGCGACTATTAAAATAAAGTAGTAAAGGTACTTAAGAAGCTATAAAAAGTAAGCCTTATATTAAACTTGTAAAAATATAACTTTATAACGAAAAACGTAAAGCACTTAGGTTTTATTATATAAGCTAAGGGTAAGGTTTAATATAACTTAAAGAAGATTTAAGCTATTTAAATATAGTAAGCGTTAAGGAATATAAAAAACGTTTAAAGCTTTTTTAAGTTTTAAAATTACTATTATACCTTTATTCCGCTTTATACTAAGGCCTTATAGTGCTTAAATAGCTTTTATAAAAAGAACATAACTTTTTTATAAACTAATAAGTACTAAGCCGCGTTTAAATTTATTTTAAAGGCATTTTATAATATATTACTACTATAGCTATATAACCTTAAAAAAGAAATATACTTAAAAGCAAACTACTTTAAGTATATAATAAGCGGCATACTAATATAAGTAAAACTAAATAGGATATAATACTTAATAAGTTTTTTCTTAAAACGACTTAATATAATAAAATATAATTACTTAATTTATAATAAGGAGTTACTTATAATTATATCATACTTAAACTTTTAAGAGGTAAATTTATATAATATACTAGCGTTTATAGTATTAATAAACTATAAGAATTTAAAGTACTTTATAATAAAGAAAAAGTTAAATAAAAAGTAAAGTAAATAAGCGATAAAGCTTACTTTATATAACTTTATATTAAAGTACCGCTTAAAAAGGTTAGCAGTAATACTTAACGCTTTATTACGCTATAATTAAAATAAGCTAGAAAGGGTATTTAATAAAAAGAAGATAAGACGTATAGTTTAAATAATCTTAAATAGTATATAATTAATAAGACGGTAAGTCTCTTTTAGCAGTAAGTATATAAACTTCTTATAATAATTAGTATAAAAAGAGCGTATTATCGCGATAATATAAGTAAAAGAGGAGAATATAAGGTTAATCGCTTATATAAGTAAGGCGGACGACTTAATACCTTAAGATAAAAGTAAGGCGAATAAAAGCGGAGTTCGATTAAAACTTAACCTAAACTTAAGCTAAAAAAGACTTAAAGAGTAAGTATAACTAGCTTATATATTTAATAAGTAGGAAATATAAAAGCAATAAATAGTAATATTGCGAAAAAATAAGGAGTACTAAGTAGTATTTTAAGTAATATAGAATAGCAATTAATCGCTTACTTTAAAATAGCAATAAAAAGTTTAAGTAAGTAAGTATATAATTAATATAAAAAGGCGCCTTTACTTTAAAAACTGTCTTTAAGTAATAAGTAAGGCTTAATACGTTAAGGAGAGGGAGGATAAAAAGCTAAAAAAGCTTTAAGTATTAATTGCTTAGTAAATATATAACTTAATAGCGGTAAGATACTTAAGGCGCGAGGGGATGCTTATAATACTAGCTTAAAAGTTTTTTTAACTAAGCTATTTATTAATAATATGCTAGCTTATCGTAAACTACGGGCTATATATTAAAGGCTATATTTAAAGGTAACTTTAAATAAGGCTTTTTTAGCTATTACCGCCCTTTATATAGCTATTTATATACTTAATAATAAACTTTATAGTTAAGCTACCTTTAATAAGGACTAAGGGCTTAAAAAACCTATAAGTAATATTAAATAAGCTAATAAAGGCAATAATACTAAAAGCAATACTAATAATAATAAAAGTAGTAGCGTGCGCTATTAAGTTCTTATAATCTTATTTCCGCTTTATAGAATATTAAAGTTTATTATCTTAGATTAAAAGATAAACTAAATAAGGTAATTTTAATAGGAATTTTACTAATAAACTAAGGTTTAAAGGAAACTAAGTTTAGCTTACTACCTATAAACTAATAAAGTAATAAAGCGCGTAAATTAAGAAGTATAAGCTTACCTCTATATATACGTTTACTATAAGTAAGAAGATTAAAAAGTATAGCTACTTTATACTTAAACGGCACTTAATAATTAAGTAGTATTAATAATAAGTATAAGTCCTTTTTTTGCTATATATAGATATAATATTAAGCCGATTTAAATCGTATAAAAAGAGGGACCGCTTATATTAAACGTAAAAAGCGTATAGGACTTTATATAAAAAATAAAAAAGGTTGCTAACTTCTTTTAAATAGCGATCGCCGTATTATAAGTAAGATAAAAAGAGATAGTAAACTAATTATATATACTAGTAAAAAGAGTTTAAGTAAGTAATAAGGTATAGTTAAATATAAAGAAGTATACTATAAATAGGCCTTATTAAAAGCTTAACTAGCTATACTAAAAGTATACTATAATAAAAGTAGTTAGCCTATATATAGTAAAACTTAATATACTAAAAAGGGTATATAAAAGACTATATATAAAATTCCTTTACTATAGAGTAAATAACCCCTTACTTAGCTAAGTAGTTAATAACTACTAGCTACTATTAGTAATTAAGAAAAACGATAAACTAAAGTACGTTATAAAGAAGATTTAATAAGCTTAATAAAAATAGATTAAAAAAAGAGGTAACGCTAAGTTCTTATAAAGTAGTATAAGTACGTTAACTTAACTTAAAAAAGTTTAAGGAATAGTATAGTAATATAATAAAGAACGATAAAGGTAAGACGGAGGAATAATAATAAGCTAAGCTAAGAAGTAAGAGAAAGAATAAAGAAGATAGCGGAGAAAAAGAAAAAAAAAATTTTAAGCTATACTAAGTAGATATTAAAATAATTCTAAATAATAAGCATAATAAAGATATATTATAAACGTATACTAAGTATAAATAATAATAAGATAAAAGTAAGATATAATAAGATATAATAAGATATAAAGTAAATATAAATAAAACGTATAAAGAACTATAACTTAATTTAAGCAAACTACTTATTACTAGCCGATATTAATAAATTAAACTTAAACGTTAAGGTATATTTAAGCTTAGCGTGTTATAATAGCGGTATAAGCTAACTCCGTATATTATAATAGTTATTAGCAATATCTTTTTAGTTAGTATTTATAAAGGATTAAAGAATATATATATAGGTTAGTACGATAATCTTTAAACATCCTTTAAGATATATAGTCTTAAAGCGCGTTTATAGCGGCGACTATATTATTAATATATTAATATTATATTAATATTATATTATATATAATTTAAGAATAATAATATATAAGTAAATAGTATAAACTAGCATAAGTATAAGTAAAATAATTATAAGCTTAAAGCGAGGCTTAATTTTAATAAGCCTTATACTAAGTATTTATATTTAAAGATACTATATGTTTAATATATATAAGGTAAAGGGGGCGCTATATAGTAGTGCTATATATTGCGCTTTACTTATTAAGCGATAATAGTAAGCGCGAAGACTAATATAAAGACAGTAGTATATAGTTACTAAGCGTACTAAGGGGCGTAGTATAAAAAGACACTTATAAGCTAGTAAGAGATAAGGCGCAAGAGATTATAGTGGATATATTAAGGCGTAGTATAGCGGAACTATTATAAAAAGGGGCGTATATATAAGAAGATAAATAATTAAAGAAAAAGAAAAGAGAAAAAATAAAAAAGGAGAAAGGAAGAGTATTTATACTTAAAGACTATAAGCGGCGGGAAAGTAAAACGTGCTTTAAGTACTAATAATAGCAGTAAGTAAAGGGGAGTATATAATACTACCTTAGCGCTATTTAAGACGATATAGCGGTATAGATAAGTAAGTATATAACGTATTTAATACTATAGTATAACGTTATTTAAGGAGATATATTAACGTATAATTTTAAGTATAATAAGGATAACTATACTAATTAACGTTAAGTATAAAGCGGCGGGCGGGGCGGCGACGTTATGTACTTTAATACGTAATAGCTTAAAAAAAGGATAGTATTATAAGCTATACTATAAAAAGAGCTATAATTATACTATAGCGAATAACTTAAAGTTAAGTTAATATATAGCTAAAGTTATATAAGACTTTACTTAAACTTAGCTTAACCTTAACCTAAACTTAACTTAAGTATAGGCTATTTAAGTAACTTTTATAAAGTAAGAAGCTATATAGCCTAAATAAAGATTTCCCCCTTCCCCTTTTAGCTTTAAATTAATAATTATTCGGCTATATATTACTAAACTAAGTATACGTAGGCCTTTAATAATTTATAATAAGTAAAAATACTTAAAAAGGTTAAATCTTATTATAAGCTACTTAAAATAATTTTAAGTAGCGCGCTGCTTAAAATTATTTAAGGTAGCTTATATTATTATTATTAAAGCGCTTATAAAGCCTTTTTAAAGTGCTTAAAAGTAGTATTATAATAGCCTTTTTACTTTTTAATAACTTTTTTCGCCGCTTAATACTTAAGAATAAGATTAATAATAACTTAAAGTAAGCTATAGCTATATTAGCTTTAGTATAAACTTTTATAACTAGTAGCTTTATTAATAAAAATATTAAAAGTGAAAAAAACTATTATTATATATTATAATAGTAATAATAATAGCTTTTATACTACTTTTTATAGTATAAAGATAAGGGGATAAGGCGTAGACTAATTACTATTAGTTAAAGCTAGTATTATAAACTAATTACCACTAGTTAAAGCCGGTACTATAAACTAATTACCGCTTATTAAGCTAGTATAATAAACTAATTACCGTATATAAACGTATATAAGGGTTTATAAATAGTAAAAAGCTTATCCTTTTTTAAAGTATATTTAGCTACTTTATACTTAGTTTTTAAGTTAATTTTAAGGATTTTTAACTATACTATTTAGCCGTTTATTATTAATATATAAATAAACTATAAATATCCTTATAAAATTACTTAATAAACTAAGTATAAGCTTAGTTAAAAATACTATAAACTATAATTAAGGAAATATCTTAAATATTATTAAATATCCTTTAAAAATCGTAGTAAAGTTTATCTTATATCTTTTAAAGTATTTTCTTAGTTAAAAAAACAGGCTAAACTATAGTTAGGATATCCAATAGAAATCCTTAAATATCCCTTAAAATTGCCGGCGGAATCCGTTTAGTAGTTTTTATAGTGTTTTTTAAAGTTAAAAACGTTATAAAATATAGTCGGATAGCTTTTTAAGTATTTATAGTTATATTTCGGAAACCTTAGTAAGGTCCGCTTTATAATATTTATTACGTCTTTTTAAGCAAGCCTTTATAGCATATACTTTAAGCGTTCTTATTATAAGGTTTTATAAAAGCTCTTTAAGAGCTAAGTAAAGAGTTTAAGTATAGCCGCTTAGATTTTATAACATTTTACAAAGGTTTTTATAGCTATTTTAAATGTACTATTAATAGCTTCTTATAGCACTAAACCTTTTATTTAATAATATTTTTATATATTAAGAATAGTTTTTTTTACTTTTATAAATAGCTTTATATTAATACTAGTATTAAAGCTATATAATATTAAATAGTTAAGTAAAAAGTCTTAATACTCTTTAAGATTTATATATATAAGAAACTATAAGAAATATAATATCCTTCTTTAAAATAAGTTATTTCTTAATCTTAAGAGTATTTTATAAATTAATGAATTTAATATAGTATTTATAAATTAAATTTATTTACTTGCTAAAGCTAAAATATGTTATTTTAGTTATAACATTTAATAAAAAGTGTATTTAATTTAATAGTATAATTAGCGCTTTTAATAGTATAAATATTATTACTTTTATTTTTAAGACTTTAAAAAAATAAGGAAAAGTAATATTATAATAAGTTAGCTTAAATAAGGCTAAAGTAGTAGTTATACTACTATTTATTACTATTATAAAACAGCTATTTAATTAAGCTACTATATTAAACAGCGGTAGCGATAATAGAAAAAGATAAATTAACTTAGCTACTAGCTAGTTAATTTACTACGCTTATTAAGAGTTTATATAAGCGCAGCCTAAGCTTAGTATAAGGCCTAGCTTATAATACTACTTCTTATTTCTCCTGTTTACTTTAAAGCGGGGCTAATAGGTCGTCTCTTATAGCTAGTAGCTATAAGCTAAAGCTAAACGTTGCTTGTTAGTACTTTTAGTAGGTCTTAAACCTAAGACCTTTTATTATAGCTTAGTTAACTTTAATAAGTTAGCTTTAATAAGGCTAAAACGGTAGTTATATAACTATTTATTACTACTATAAAGTAGCTATTTAATTAAGCTATTATATTAAAAAGTAGTAGCGAGGGTAAAAAAAGACAAATTAACTAAGTTGCTAGCTAGTTAATTAACTACGCTTATTAAGGGTTTATATAAGCATAGCTTAAGATTAATATAAAGCTTAGCCTATAATAAATATCTTATAAAATATATTAGCAGTAATATTTTAGTAGTCTTTTTACTTATATACTTATTAACGCTAAAAGCTTTATTAATCGTTTATTATTACTATATATTGCTTTTATAAAAAGTTTTACTTTGCTTGAAGTTTATTCTTTTCTAATAATATAAGCTTTAGCTTAAAGTATAATATTATTATATTATATAGTAGTATATAATATTATTTTTTAAATTAAAGTAAAGTAAATAAAAAGCTATAAAATTCTATTAAAATCTTAAATTTATAGTATATATAGCTCTATATAATAATAAAGTAAGTATTTAGTTATTATAAGTAAAAATAAAAAGTAATTTAATATATTATACTGAAATATAGCTTTATTAACTAAGTTAAGCTTATATATATAATAATTAAGCCTTGAAACTTTGTTTAAATAGATAAGAAAAATTTTAGAAAGAAAGAAAAAAGAAAAAACTTATTTAATAAATTAAGAGTATAAAGCTTTTAATAAAGCTTACTTATAAGCTAATTTTATTATTAAAGGCTATATAAAAACTAAAATATATAAGTTAATTACTAGCTAGTTATAAAAAACTTACTAAACTATTCTCGCTTAATAAAAGTATAAACAAAAAAAATTAAAAAAGTAATAAAAATAATAAAAGCAGTAAAAATAATAAAAACAATACAAATAAAAGCTTTAAGCTAGCTTAAAAAGTATTATTATAGCTAAAAAGTAATAGCCTTAGTTATTAAATATACTTTATAGCTTAATTATAGCTTTAATATTATAAAAATAACTACTTACTTATATTATATAAATCTACTATAATTATTATTTTAATTTGTACTTACTTAGCTTTATTTATACTTTGTAAATTTTATATTAAGAGATTTATAAAGTCTTTTTTTAAAAATAATAATTATTTATACTTATATATATCTTTATTTATAAGATACGTATTAATACTAGCCCGCCCCGCTTATTTATACCGCCTGCGTATAATAAGTACTTATACTTTTTAAATACCCGCGCCCGCCGGTACTTATATATATAGCCTATATATATAGCGCTCTTAGCTATAGCTTAATTCGCTTAAAAAACGTATCTTTAAACCTCTTAAAAAATATATATATAACGCGGCCCGTTAACTAATTTAAGCCTTTTACTAGTGCTATAAGCAAAGTTATAAGCGTGCTCTTAATACTTTTTACGCCGCCGCTAAGCGGCGATATAGCCGCGCACCCTTAATTCCCTTAATACTATACTAGCGGCGGCGATATAATTATATTGCCCTTAATGTCTTTAACGCTATACTAGCGGCGGCGATATAGCTATATTATTGCCGCTAGTACTATAAGCGCTCTTATTACTTTTATTGCTTTTACCGCGTCTTTTTCTTAATCTCTTTCTTTTTATACTACTTTAAGCTAATAATCTCTTTTATAATACTATAAGAAACCTTAAGCTATAGCTAAGTTTATTATCTTTATTATAAGAGAGGTATCTTTAAACGCTTATATTAAGCTGTATTAAGCTAGCTTAATTTAAATTAAGGAGCTTTTATAGTAGTATAGCTAGCTATAATACCTTTATTAATATATTATAGTATTTAACAAAGTTAAGTATATGTTACTTAATATTATAAGGCCGGCTATATATAATTATAGTAGTATTAAGATTATAGATTTATAGTAATAATCTTTTAAGGTTTTAAGAGTTATTATTAATAATAAAATATATTAAAAAAAGGGGGTCTTTATTAATAGCTTTTTAAGCTATTATTATATAATAATATAATGCCTTTTAAGTATTAGCTTAGCTTAAAAGCAATAAAAGATTATATATAAATATATTAAGGGCCTATATATACTTAGTTTAATAGTATATAGCTAAATAATTATTTATTTAAAGCTAAAAAAAAGGGCGAAATCTTTATTTAAGCTATATAGCTTCGTACTTTATAAAGGTCGCTTAAGTAGCCTATACTTAAGTTAAGTTTAAGTTAAAGTTAAGCTAAGTTTAAGTAAAGTCCTATATAACTTTAGCTATACGTTAGCCCGACTTTAAGTTATTCGCTATAATATAACTATAGCTCTTTTTATAGTATAGCTTATAATAATATCCCCTTTTTAAGCTATTATATACTAAGGTATATAACGTCGCCGCCCCGCCCCTTACTTTACGCGTAACGCTAATTAGTATAGTTATCCTTATTATACTTATAATTATATACTAATATATCCCTTTAAATAACGTTATATTATAGTATTAAATATATTATATACTCGCCTATCCACGCCGCTATATCGTCTTAAGTAGCGCTAAGGCAATATAATATATCTCCTCCGCTTACTGCTATTATTAGTGCTTAAAGCATATCTTACTTTCCCGCTATTTATAGTCTTTAAGTATAAATACCCTTCCTCTCTCTTTCTCCTTCTTTTCTCTTTTTTTTTCTTTAATTACTAATCTTCTTATACGCGCCCCCCCTTTTATAATAGCTTCGTTATACCGTGCTTTAATATATTTACTATAACCCCCCGCCCTTTATCTCCCGCCGTCTTATAAGCGTCTTCCTATACTATGCCCCTTAGCACGCTTAGCGACTATACGCTACCGCCTTCGCATTAGTTTTCGCGCTTACCGCTATCGCTTAATAAGTAGAGCGCGATATAGAATACTACTATATAGCGCCCCCTTAACTTTATATATATTAAACGTATAGCGTCTCTTAATATAGATACTTAATATAAGGCTTATTAAAATTAAGCCTTACCTTAAGCCCGTAATTATTTTACTTATACCCGTACTAAATTACGCTATTTACTTATATATCCTGATTTTTAAACTATATACGATATAATACTAATATAATATTAGTATACTAGCGATATAAATACCGCCGCAAACGCGCTTTAAGACTATATATCTTAAAGGATATTTAAGGACTATTATACTAACTTATATATACGTTCTTCGATTCTTAATAAATACTAGCTAAAGCGATATTACTAATAATTACTATAGTATATAAAGTTAACTTATACCGCTATTTTAGCGCGCTAAGCTTAGATATACTTTAATATTTAAAGTTAATCTATTAGTATTAGCTAATAATAAGTAGCTTATTTAAATTAAGTTATAGTTCTTTATACATTTTATTTATATCTACTTTATATCTTATTATATCTTATTATATCCCTTATCTATCTTATTATTATCTATACTTAGTATATATTTATTATGAGAATAGTACTAATAGTATAGGCTAACTAAGTACGGGGAATACGCTAAGCAAGAAGCCCCGCTTTCGGTCCCGACTTAACAGGTAGTTAACAAGCCCCCGCGACTAAAGCTAAGAGACTCTCCTTTCTATAAGCTTTAGTCTTATAATAAAGTAGGCAGCTAAGCAATACTATAACCTATCGTACTATCTACTATCTTTGCTACTTAATTAGTAGTACTGCGAGACTATCTCCTTATAATTTTTAAAGCTTCCCTTTTAAATTACCTAATAAAGATAGTATTAGCAAAAGGATCGCGAAGCGGTGCCGAACCGGCGCGGCGAAGCTAACGTAACCTTAACTAAGGCTTATAAGTATAAGAGATTTATTTAGATAACGAATCCGACTAAATACCCTCTATGCTTAAGATAATAAAAGTGCCGTCGAGAATATCCCTACTAGTAGGTGCTCGGTCCCCGCTACTTCGAGAAAAACAGAAGGCCCTTTAAAGCTATATTAAGGAACTAAAGGAGACCTAACGGTTATAAGAGCGTATCGTATAGCTTAAAGAGGAAATACGAGAAAAGGGAGGCTTACTCCTTAACTAATCAAAAAGGCGTTACCGGTCGGACTCCCCCGATTCGGTAGCTAGTCGAGGCAGCGAGGTAAAGCTTAAAAACATCACCTAGTTAGCTTAACTAACTAATTCTCGGAAACGACTTAACTAGCTTTATAACTTAGAGGATACGTTTAAAGCTATACCCTAACGATTCCGCTAAGACGACGTTAAAATCCTATTTACAGTGGATTATATATATACCGACTATAAGGCGAGATAGCGCCGATACCTCGAGGAATAACCGCCGATAGATTAAGAATAATATAGCGCTAGCTAGATCTATTTTAAGGAATAAATACTTATGCTTATTAAGGATACGGCAAATAGAGAAATACTCCTAATAACGCAGCTAGAGAACGCTTAGTAGCGAGATATATAGTCTCTACTAAAGTTTAGCCTTTACCTTAACTCTATTAAACGGCATTTCGAGCGGCTATTAAAGTAGATACGGTTATTAAGGTTCTTCGCTAAGTTACGACTAGAGCTTTAAGAGTAACTTAACCTCTACTTAATACTTATTTATAAGTATAGTAGAGAAGAACTAGTCTAAGTAGCTTAACGCTACTAGGACGCTATAAATAGTAAGAAACGCCGTTTAAGCGTAAGCTTTAGATTAAGATAGCGTGGAATAAGTTTAGGATCCTTAAACCGAGGAAATTCCTACTAAGGGAGAGGCCGTAGCGGATAGTAGTCGGGAGGTTCTCGCTACTAAGGCACTACCGATACCTCGACGATAATAAGGGGAGACTTACGCTTAGATACCCCTCGACGTAGCCGAGGCCGAGGTCGTAAAAAAGGGCGAGGTTAAGGCTAAGGCTTATCCTAAAACTAAGGGGTTATCTATTTTAAATGCAATAAGCTAGGTTACTATATAAATAAGTATACCTTAGCTCTAACTATAGATACCTTAGCGAACACCTTACGCATTAAAGCCGCTCCGTAAGGAAACGCTTAAAGGCCGGAGTAAACGCCTCTCCTCCGGCTACGTTAGTACCTTAAGGGGAGCTATTATAGACTCCCGTAATGCTACTAAGGCGAAACCCTACCGATACGAAGGTATACTTAGATACTTATAGTATAGTAGACTTAGTAGACGTGCATTTCGCACGTTAATAAGGCTTACTATAAGTCCTACTATCGCATCCTAAGCTCTTAAGACTAAGCAATAGTTGGGTAAATAACTATGGGGTTTAGGAGGTTTTAGTAAGAATTACCGATATAAGAGGTACCGAAAAGACAATCACTCG
>JAPEBW010000419.1:0-55485 GCA_027405785.1 Ophiocordyceps robertsii | reverse complement strand
GCGACATAAATACGCTAAAATGAATATTCAACCTGCTATTTAATTCTGCATACTATATATATTTTCGTATATTATTTCACGCATATATAAGCCAGGTATAAGCAGATTAAGAAGAGGTGTATATAGAGACTATATGTATAATCCGTGCAAAGTCGCTACGCTACCTCGTATTCCTTGTGGAATTAATCCCTAGGCTTATAAATACAATATTAACCTAATAATAGCTATTAGCTTACTATGCATAACTACGCTAAATAGGGGGCTCTTTCTTAAATCACTTACGTTACTTATAGCTTAGGAATTGTTTATAGAAGGAGGCCTTAGTCCCCCCTTTACTTTAAATAGATTATTAATTTTATATATATATATCTTACCTATTTCTTTACCTTTTCGCACACTTTTTATATCTTTATAATCCCTTACTTATAGCTATATACCTACTCTCTTCTATACCTATTTACTCCTTTATTCTTATATCTTATATACTAATATATAAGTAATTAAAACGCTTATATCTTATATTCGATAATAATTACCGCCTTAAAAGGAAAAACAATAACGTCCTTATTATTTATAAAACAAGACCTCCTTTACTACGCCTTATAGCATAAAGATAAAAGGATAAAGTATAGACTAATTACTATAAGTTAAGCCTAGTACTATAAACTAATTACTGCTAATAAAGGCTAGTATTATAAACTAATTACTATTAATCGGGCTAATATAACGGACTATTTACTATATATAAATATATATAAAGGTTTAAAAATAGTAAAACGCTTATTTTTTTTTAAAATATAGCTAGCTACTTTTTACTTAATCCTTTAAGCTAATTTAAAAGGTCTTTAACTATACTATCTTACTATTTATTATTAATATATAAATAAACTATAGATATCCTTATAAAATTACTTAATAAATTAAGTATTAGCCCGGCTAAAAATACCGTAAACTATAATTAAGGAAATCCCTTTAATATCCTTAAATATCTCTTAAAAATCGCGGTAAAGTCTATTTTATATCTTTTAAGGTGCTTCCTTAGTTAAAAATAAGTTAAACTATAATTAGGATATCCCGTAAAAATCCTTGAATATCCCTTAAAAATGCTAGCGGAATCCGTTTAATGGTTTTTATAATATCTTTTATAGTTAAAAGCGTTATAAACTATAGTCGGATAAGCTTTTAAGTATTCGTAGTTATATCTTAGAAACCTTAGCGGGGTCCGACTAGTAATATTAGTCGCGTCTCCTTAAATAAGCCTTTGTAGCGCGTGCTTTAAGCGTTCCCGCCGCGGGGTTCTATAAGGCTCCTTAAAAGTAAAGTTAAGAGTC
The DNA here is from genome assembly GCA_027405785.1 of Ophiocordyceps robertsii. Classification (NCBI taxonomy): domain Eukaryota; kingdom Fungi; phylum Ascomycota; class Sordariomycetes; order Hypocreales; family Ophiocordycipitaceae; genus Ophiocordyceps; species Ophiocordyceps robertsii. Next base: position 54,154 of record JAPEBW010000419.1, on the reverse strand, counting down.
TAGGCATAGCTGTTTAGATTCTATAATATCCCCGGTTTATTAAGCCGGTAGCTAAAAGCTATGCACGCTTATATTATTATACGCGCTTAAAGGGAGCTTATTTTTATATAAACTTATAGGTTTACCTTTTTATATAATAATTAAACTTAAGCTAAAGGAATTGCTACTATTTACTAGAAAGAAATAGTGTGATAATACTATATTATTAAAAGGTCTTACCTTAGCTTTAATTAAGGGTTAAGATAGTAATTATTGCTTATATACTTATATTTTATATACCGATATATAAGTAGCTAGAACGCTTATATCTTATGTTCCGTAATATTAAAGTTTTTTATAAATACTATATTAAATATATATAAACTTAAGGTTATATTATATATTTAACTAAGCGATTAAAAATATTAGCTAAGATAGCTAAGATAAACCTTAAGACGTAAAGAGAAAGACTTTGAAATTTTAAAAGGCTTTATAGCTATAAATATAAAGTATAGCTTTTAAATTAAAAGAAAATTATAATTACTAAAAATATACTATTTTATAAAGCTATTAAAAAGACTTTAATTTCTAATAAAAAAGACTATAATATTATAGTTTTTAAAAAGAAAAAAAGCAAAGCCGGCCTTATAAAAATATAATACTTTATTACTAAAGCTATTAAGGAGCTTATAATTATAAATATTAGCCGGATTATAATAAAAATAATAAATTTAAAGGGGGTAGCTTAAGTAGCTTTTAAGCTAAAAATAGTAAAAAGCTAAAGTAGTAGTAAGCTTTAAAGCGGCTACTACTAACTTTTTATTAAACTATTTCCTTACTAGTAATAATAACAATAAAGTTAAGTTATAATAATATAAATATCTTAATATTTAATACCTTAATTTAAGGGCTAAAAGTAAACTTAAAAATAACATTTAAAGTTAAAAGCTATTTAAAGACGGCCTTTATAAGTACGGATTATTTAAAGACTTTCTTAAAACCTTTATAGCTAAAGATATACTTAATTTTTTATATGCTAAACTATAGTAGTAAGAGACTTATTAATTCCCCGTTTAAAGCACTATAAGCTAATAAAGTATACTAACTTAAAAATTAGCTTACTCGCTAATAAACTAATTAGGTCACGGCCGTTAAAAGAGGGCTATAAAGAACTATATTAAGGTTTTAATATTAAAGCCTATTATTATAAACTAATACTAAAAGCTATTTTAGCTAAGTATATTAATATCCTTTAAGGAGGCTTATTATAAAAAGAATTAATTAAATACCCTTAGGAATTAGCTAATTTTCTTTATATTTAGCGCGATAATCGCTATTATAAAGAGTTTACTTATAACTTAAAAATAAGCTATTAAGCGGGATAACTATAAGACTTTTTAATTGCTTATAATAGAGCGGGAAATGAATAAATTAAAGCAAAAAGATATATAAAACCTTATTTATAGGTCTTTAAAAGCATAAGTCTTTAATAGGAAATAGGTTTATCTTAAAAAGCTAGTTTAAAGTAAAAAAGGCGTAATAAAAGCTCGCTAAGTCGTTTAAAGAAACTAAGGCTTAAAAAATAAATTTATAAAGGAGCTATTTATAGCGGTAGTGCACTAATCTTATTTTAAGCTATTTATAATAGTTATTATATTTAAGGTCTTAAAATAGGAATAATTTAATATTATATACACCTATATATATATAAAAGTATAAGAAAAGCGTTTATTATATAGCTTTATAAGCTGAAAAATAGTATAAGCTAGGTTTATAAGCTTAAGAAGGCTTTATAAAGCTATAAAACCTCGCTTAAGTAGTATTAAAGTATTAATCCGCTATATACGTGAATTATCCTATTATATAATAACTAGCGCATAATGTTTTTATATAGTTAGACGGTTAGACATTTCGTAGTTATAAGCCCGGCTTTAGTATAGCACTTTGTTTAATTCTTAACGGAGGTATAAGTTTTTTACTATAGTATATACGCGGGTTCTTTACTATTATATCTTTTATACTAAGTATATTAAGATAAGGAGGCTATTAAGGTATAAATTAGCTATATACGTTAATTATCTTACTATATAATAACTAGCACGCAATGTTTTTATATAGTTAGATAGTTAAATATTTTATAGTAGTAGTATAACGAAGTAAGTATAAACTTATAAAAATATAGCTTTAAGCGCCTTAAGACGGATAAGTATGTCCTTTGCTATAAAGTAAGCAATATACTTATAATTGTTTATATAAACGACTTTATTATAGCGGTACTAACTAAAAAAGATATTAAAACGACTATTAATATCTTAGCTTAGCTATATAAAACTAAGTAGCTTAGCGAGCTTAAAAGATTTTTAGATATTTAATTTAAAAAGGATATAACTATAAGAATTGTTCTTAAATATTAAACAAAGTATACTAAGAAAATTCTTAAGAAATTAAGTTTAAAGGTTATTAATGCTATAAAAATACTAAAGCTAGTAAGGCTTAAGGTCTTATATAATTAAAAAAGTTAAAAACATAAAATAAGCCTTAAAAGGTAGCTCCGCTAAACTAATAGCTTTAATTACTAATTAATAAGCACTTAGCCGGATATTATATAAATAAGCTTTTTAAAACTAGTAATAAATTAATTAATATTATAAGCTATGCTATAATAAGAGCTATAGTTAAATTATAGTAAATGCCTTAAGGTTAAGCCGATCTATTACTAAAGTTATATATAACTTTACTTAAACTTAGCCTAAGTTTAGCCCGAACTTAACTTAAATATAAACTACTTAAGCGACCCTTATAAGCAGGAAGCTATATAGCTAAAATAGAGTTTTCTTCTTTTTTTTCTTAGCTTTAAATAAATAATTATTTAGCTATATATTACTAAAGTAAGTATACGCCGGCCCTTAATATATTTAAAGCTCTTTTTAAACGAGGTTATATAACTTAAGAAGAGATTTACTACTAATAATATAGCATTAGTAAGAAGGCTACTTAGTATAAGAGGGCTATGCTTAAGGAAGGTAGGAGGGAGGGCTAAAAAAAGCTAATATTAAAACGAAGGTTAAGTAAGCGATCTTTTTACTTTAAGTAAGGGCTATTAAGATAGGCTATTAAGTTTAAGCAAGCTAGTATTAAATTTAATAGCTAATAAGTTAATTTAAGGCCTTAATATAAAAGTTAAAAGAGATAAAAAGGACGTATATATAAAAAGGGGCCGGCTTATTTACCGGCGGCTTAATCCTACCTTATAATATAATAGTAAGGGCTATAACGCCCGCGATAAAGAAAAAAGCAATAAAAAAAGGATTAGTAAAAGCTACTCTTAGCGCTTAGAAGGTTTAATAGCTAGCATCGCTACTTAATCCCTTAAGTATAATATATATATAAAAAGTACGAGATTAACTAAGACCTTTTCTTAAGCTTAAAGAAGGTCTTTTACTTAATTTATAATTCCTTAAACTAAGCTATAATAAACTTTAGCAACTTATTATAGTATTAGTATAAGTTAGGGCTATAATTAATAAGAGTTCTTTAAGTACTTTAACTTAATTTACCTTAATATAAATATTTAATTATAAGCTTTACCGGCTATCTATACAATTAAATAAAGCGAGAACTAAACGTTTATAGCGTTCCTCCTTAAGTTTAACTAAAGGCCTTTTAAAGCGGGAGGGGGATTATAGTTATACGATATTTAGATTATAGTTTTAAAGGGCGCCTTAAGCCTTTGCTTTAAGGAGGCACTTATAATAGTTAACCTTTAAACTTTTAGCTTTTTAGTGTATATTAATTAAGTAGCGTAATTTATAGTAAAGCTAAAAAGGGTTTAGTAGGCTAAGTAGCTATTTTAAGGCCGGAATAAGGCGATAAGAGGGGTAACTAAAGAATAAAAAGACTTAAAAGGCGATACCTTAATAAGTAAAATTAGTGCTATAACTTAGCTAAAAGAAGGATAAGGCCGACTTAATATACGAAGGTGCTATACTTACAAGACGATAAAGTATATCGCTTGCTTTTATAAGAAAAAGAAGGAAAAAACCTTATAAGTAGCTATAGCTACTACTAAAAAAGTATAAAGTAAATTCCGATTTAAGAAAAAAGGAACTTTAGCGTTAAGTTAAGCTTTAAAGAAAAAAGAGGAATAGTAAATAGCTTAAAAGTTAATAAAGGAGCACCTTACGCTAAACTTAATACTACTAAAGGTTAGTATTAATAAGAAGAAAAGGCTTAATATACTTATAAATATAAGCTATAACTACTATACTATAGTAAGTAAAGAGGTAGTAATAAAGCTATAAATACTCTTTATAAATAAAATAAGGAGGCTACTATAGCCTTTTTTAAAGGACGTACTAGTACTTTAAATAAAAGGAATTATAGCGTTTAGGATTAAGATTAATAGTTACTTAAAATTAATATTGACTTATATAGTACTAAAGTTAAGTTATAATATATTTTTAAGGAGACTATAAATAAAGAAGAATAAGGTAGTTTATAACGCCGGGGGGGGGGCGGATCCGGTATAAGAAGGTAGTGATTTAAATTAGCCTTTAAAGGTTAATAAAAGCCGCGAAGATTATAAATATTTAGGAAGTAAAGCTAGTAAGCGCCTTAATCTTTATAGCAGAGTATTAATAAGAAAAGGCGTAAAATAATAGCTAAGGGCAACTATAAGCATTAAATATAAAAGCAATTATAATAAAAGATATAAAGAGGGCCTATTAACTAAAAGCGCTTATTAACTTAGCGGACTATATCTTAGCTTAGGCACTATAAGCTTACTTAAACCTCTTTATACCGTTTAAGGTACTTAAGTAGCCTTTATTTCGACTACGCGTAAACTATAAGATCCACCTTACTTTAAATAAAGATAATAAGGAGTCGCTATTATTATTAAGGCCTTTTTATAATATATTTAAAGAAAAGCTACTTATTCTTTATAAGACTTTAAAAAAGTTGCTAAAAGTAAACCTTATCCGCTTAAATAGCTTATTAGCTATAGCGCCGGTACTATTTATAAAAAAGACGAACAGCCGCTTATACTTTTATTATAACTACTAAGCCTAAAATATAATTATAAAAAAGGACTAATATACGCTACCGCTAATTATAAAAACGCTAAGGATATTAGCAAAAGTATATTAGTTTACGAAACTTAACGTTATTATAGCATTTTATAAGATTAAAATCGCAGAAGGCTATAAGTTTAAAACGGCCTTAAAGATAAGGTTTAGCATATTAAAGTAGTAAACATACTTATTTATCTTTATAAAGACACTAGCTACGTTTTAATACTATATTAACTAAGTATTAAAGGACTACTTTTTTAAGTTCGTTATAATATATATAAATAATATATTAATTTACATTTTAAGGTAACTTTAATATTATTAAAAAAAGTAGTAAAGGTGCTTAAAAAGCTTATAAAAGCAGGCCTTATATTAAACTTATAGAAATATAACTTTATAATAAAAACGTAAAGTACTTAAGCTTTATTATATAGGCCGGGGTATGGTTTAATACGACTTAAAGAAGATTTAAGCTATTTAGATATAGTAAGCACTATAAAACGTAAAAAGCGTTTAAAGCTTCTTTAAGTTCGTAAAGTATTACTATACCTTTATCTTACTTTACGCTAAGGCCTTATAATACTTAGATAATCTTTATTAAAAGAATATAACCTTTTTATAGACTAATAAATACTAAGCCGCGTTTAAATTTACTTACAACGCTTTTTATAACGCGCTAATACTATAGTTATATAACCTTAAGAAAAGGATTTACTTAAAGGCGGACAACTTAAAGTATATAATAAGCGGTATATAAATATAAAGAATGCTAGATAAAATATAATACTTAGTAAGTTTCTTTTTAAAATAGCTTAATATAGTAAAGTATTACTACTTAATTTATAATAAAGAGTTACTTATAATTATAAGATATTTAAACTTTAAAAGAATAAAGTTTTATAATATACTAGCATTTATAGTACTAATAAATTATAAGAACTTAAAGTACTTTATAATAAAAATAAAGTTAAATAAAAAGTAAAGTAAATAAGTAATAAAGCTTACTTTATATAACTTTATATTAAAATACTACTTAAAGAGGTTAATAGTAATACTTAATATAATATTATACTATAACTAAGATAAGCCGGCGGGCGTATTTAATAAAAGGGAAATAAGACGCGTAGTTTAATTAACCTTAAATAGCGCGCGATTAATAAAACGTAAAGTCCCTTTAAGCAATAAGTATATAAATCTCCCGCGATAATTAGTATAAAAAGAAGATATAGTCGTAATAATATAAGTAAAGGAAAAGAATATAAAGTTAATTACTTATATAAGTAAGGCGGGCAACCTTATATATTAGCTTAAAAGCGGGGCTAATAAAGGCGAAGTTTCGCTAAAACATAACTAAAACTTAAGCTAAAAAGCACTTAAGGAATAAGCACAGCTAGCCTAAATATTTAAGAAGTTAAAGATATAAAAAATAGAAAATAGCAATATTTTAAAAGAATAAGAAATATTAAGTGGTATTTTAAGTAGTCCGGAATAGTAATAAGTTACTTATGCTAAAATAATAATTAAAAGATTAAATTAAAAGTACATAATTAATATAAGAGGCCGCCTTTACTTTAAGGACTGCTTATAAGTATTAAGTAAGGCCTAGCACCTTAAAGAGAGGGAAGATAAGGAGCTAGATACGGTTTAAGTATTAATCGCTTAGCGAATATATAACTTAATAGCGGCGGGATACTTAAGGCGTAAGAGAATGCTTATAATATTAGCTTAAGAATTCTTTTAGCTAAGCTAGTTATTAATAGTATGCCGGCTTATTATAAACTACGGACTATATAGTAAAAGCTACGTTTAAAAGCAACTTTTAAAAGGGCCCTTTTAGCTACTACCGCCTTTTATATAGCTATTTATATACTTAATAATAAACTTTATAGTTAAGTTACTTTTAACTAAGATAAGAAAGTTAAGAAACTTTTAAGTAATAATAAATAAACAAATAAAGGTAATTACGCTAAAAGCAATATTAATAATAAAAATAGTAGTATATGCTATAAGGTTCTTATAATCTTATTTCCGCTTTTATAAAATAGTAAAGTTTATTATTTTAAACTAAAGGATAAACTAAATAAAGTAGTTTTAATAAATATTTTATTAATAGACCGGGGGTTAAAAGAAACTAAGCTTAGCTTATTACCTATAAACTAATAAAGCAATAAAGCGCGCGAATTAAAAGGTATAAGCTTACCTTTATATATATAATTACTATAAGTAAGACGATTAAAGGGTATAGCTACTTTATGCTTAAGCGGCACAAAATAACTAAGTAGTATTAATAATAAGTATAAGCTTTTTTTTCGCAATATATAGTTATAATATTAAGCTTATTTAAATCGTATAAAAAGAAGGACAGCTTATACTAAACGTAAAAAGTATATAAAACCTTGTATAAAAAATAAAGGAGGTCGCCGACTTTCTTTAAATAGCTATCGCCGCGTTATAAGTAAGATATAAAGAGATAGTAAACTAGTTATATACGCCGGTAAAAAGACTTTAAGTAAGCAATAAGGTATAGTTAAATATAAGAAAGTATACTATAAATAAGCCTTATTAAAAGCTTAATTAGCTATACTAAAAGTTTATTATAATAAAAGTAGTTAGCTTAAATATAGTAAAACTTAATATATTCAAAAAGGTATATAAAAGACTATATATTAAGTTCCTTTACTATATAGTAAATAACTTTTTACCTAGCTAAGTAGTTAATAACTATTAGCTATTATTAATAATTAAAAAGGATAACGAACTAAGGTATATTATAAAGAAAATCTAGTAAGATTAATAAAAATAGATAAAAAAGGGGAGGTAATACTAAGTTCTTATAAAGTAGTATAAGTATGCTAACTTAACTTAGTAGCCGGTAAGTAACTTTAAAAATATAATTGCTTTAAAAGAATTTAAAAGAAGGTATAATAACGCAATAAAAAATAATAAAGGTAAAGCGGAAGTATAATAATAAGTAAAGCTTAAAAGTAGGAAAAAGAATAAAGGAGATAGTAAAAAAAAAGAATAAAAAAAAGGTTTTAAGCTATACTTTAATAAGATAAAGATAAGATATAATAAGATATAATAAGATATAAAGGAAATATAAATAAAATATAGAAAAAACTAAAACTTAATTTAAGTAAACTACTTACTACTAGCTAATATTAATAAATTAGCTTAAAATATTAAAGCGTATTTAAACTTAGCGTGCTATAATAATAATATATACTAACTTTATATAATATAATAGTTATTAGTATTATCTTATTAATTAATATTTATTAAGAATCGGAGAATATATATATAAGTTAGTAGAATAGTCTTTAAACGCCCTTTAAGATATATAGTCTTAAAGCGCGTTTATAGCGGCAATCGTATAATTAATATACTAATATTATATTAGTATTATATTATATATAGTTTAAAGATAAGTATATATAAGTAAATAGCGTAAACTAATATAAGTATAAGCAAAATAATTATAGGCTTAAAGCGAGGCTTAATTTTAATAAGCTTTGTATTAAGTATCCGCGTTAAAAAACGCTATATGTTTAATATATATAAGGTAAGAAGGGCGGTATAAAATAATACCGCGTATCGCGCTTTACTTATAAAGCAATAATAGTAAGTATAAGGACTAATATAAAGGCGGTAGTATATAGTTACTAAGTATACTAAGGGGTATAATATAAAAAGACGCTTATAAGCTAGCAGGAGATAAAGCGTAAAAGACTAAAGTAGATATATTAAAGCGCGGTATAGTAAAACTATTATTAAAGGGGGCGCGCGCGTAAAAAGATTAATAATTAAAAAAAAGAAAAAGTATTTATACTTAAAAAAAGGAGGTAGCGGGAAGGTAAAACGTGCTTTAAGTACCGATAAAGGCGATAAACAAAAGGGGTATATTATACTACTTTAACGTTATTAATAGCGATATAGCGGCGTAAGTAAGTAAGTATATAACGCTTTTAATACTATAGTGCAATATTATTTAAAGAGATATATTAATATATAATTATACGTATAATAAAAGCGACTATACTAACTAACGTTAAGCGCGAAATAAAATACGGGGCGGTGATATTATATACTTAAGTATATATTACTTTAAAAAAGGGATAATATTATAAACTATATTATAATAAGAGCTTTAATTATATTATAGTTAATATCTTAAGGTTAAGCTAATATATAGCTAAAGTTATATATAACTTTACTTAAACTTAGCTTAAGTTTAGCTTAAACTTAACTTAAGTATAAGCTATTTAAGCAACCTTTATAAGTAAGAAGCTATATAGCTTAAATAAAGTTTTCTTTTTTTTCCTTAGCTTTAAATAAATAATTATTTAGCTATATACTATTAAACTAAGTATATACCGGCCTTTAATATATCTTTATAATAAGTTAGCTTTAATAAAGCTATAGCACGTAGTTATACTACTGTTTATTATTATAAAGTAGCTATTTAATCTACCCGCTGCAGTAAGTAGTATGCTAAGTATATAGTAAAAAATAACGAATTAATTAAGCTACTAGTTAGTTAATTAACTATGTTTATTAAAGGTTTATATAGGCGTAGCTTAAGCTTAATCTAAGGCCTAGCCCGTAATACTACCTTTTCTTTACCCCGCTTACCTTAAGGCGGGGCTAATAAGTCGTCTCCCTTAACTAATAGCTCTTAGTAGCTATAAGCTTAAGCCGTCCTTATTAGTACGTTAGTAAGTTTTAAACTTAAGACCTTTTATTATAGCTTAGTAAACTATAATAAGTCGGCCTTAATAAGGCTATAGCACGTGGTTATGCTACTATTTGTTGCTATAAGGCAGCTATTTAATCTACCCGCTATAGTAAGTAGTGCGCTAAGCGTATAGTAAAAAAAAACGAATTAACTAAGCTGCTAGCTAGTTAATTAACTACGCCTATTAAGGGTTTATATAAGCATAGCCCGGGCTTAATTTAAGGCCTAGCCTAGAATAATTAATAACTATATAGTAAGTATAAAAACGTTATAACGCTATATAAAAAGCATTTAAAACTATAAAGTTATAATAAGGGTAAAATACTTATTTAAAAACTTTAATATAGATATATAAGTACTTTTTTACTTATAATTAAAGTATTTATTACTTTATAGCTAGTTATATTATAATTTTAGTAAATAAACTAATTTTTTAAAAAAGTAAAAGATAAAGTATTATAATAATATTATTAACTAAAGCAGAATTTATAAACTTTATACTTATAAGTATAGTTATAATATAGTAGTACTAGCTATTAATAAAGCTAAGCTAGTTATAGCTAACCTTATATATAGTTTTTATAAATAGTTAAAACATATAGCTTACGGTACTATATAAAAATTACTTAGTTAAAACTTAAAAAAGGCAAGCAAGGGCAAGTATATATATAAGCTAGGTATATAGGCGCGGGCGGGCGTACAGGCATTTAAAAGGTATAGGTACTTACTATATATAAGCGGTATAAAGAAGCGGGGCGGGCTAGTGCTAGTACGTATCTTTAAAATAAAGCGTAAGTATAAATAAAGATATATTTAAGTGTAAATAGTAATACTTTTTTTAATAGTTGTTAATAAAGGGTGTACGTACGGTACGTATAAAGTAAGTAAGTGCGGATTATAAAAAGAGGGAGCTTTAAAAGATAATAATAGTATCTAGCTAGCTAAAAAGGAATATATATACAAGGGGTGCCCTTATATATATATAGCTAACCCTTATAAGTAAGGGCTAGGGCTATACTTAAGGCTCTTATAGTAAATTAAGTATAAGGCCTTAGCGTTTACACTCTTTATATTTATAACACCTCCCCTTAGCTATATATAAGGCGTACATATATATAAAGCCTTACGATATAGCCTCTCCCTTATATATTACTCTAGCCTTAGTGTTTTTTAATCTTAACTTATTATAACTAGCTATTCCGCTTATATAATACCTTGTCTATATACTTATTTATATATAAAGCCCTTTAAAGCTTTATTTAGCCGCCTTTTTTATTCTTAGCTACTAAACGAATTAGTTGTGCTTTTCTCTTAAAAGGCCTTTTATAAGGCTATACGCGATTATTTTATTAGTCCGTACTTATACTAGCCGAAAAAAGCCCTTATTAGTATAGTAAATAATCTATTTATAGCGGATATCGATATACTTAGTCCTAGCTAAGTTATTCTTATTTAGCACCGCAAGCCTTATATTTTAGCTATCTATAAAGATTACGGATAGACTTAGCTATAGCTAGCTTAGCTTTATTAATAGCTAATATTACTATATTACCGCTATGCCTATAGGCATAAGGTTATAAACTTTACCTTAATTAACGAAGTCGCTATAATTATCTGCTTCTTACTCTTTTAAAAGATAGGCCCGTCGCTAAGAAATATAACATAGCTAGCTATAAAGCAATAAGTACTTCGGTCGTTAGTAAAGGAAGTATTTATATATACGCGGAGCTTAAAGTCTATAATTAAGTATTTCCCCCTTATTATAACCCCGTAGTTTAAGGTGCCCTTAATATAACGCTATAGCGTCTTTATAATCGCTATATAGTTATACGTTAAGTTACTACTAGCCTTAAAGAGCTTATTTATTATATATATAATATCCGGCTAAGTGCTTATTAATAAGTAATTAAGGCTACCGGTTTAGCGAAGCTATTCCGTAGTGTTTATTATAGGTTCTTAACTCTTTTAGTTATAAGAAACCTTAAGTCTTGCTAGCTACGGCGCCTTTATAGCTCCGGTAACCTCCTAACTAAATTTCTTAAGGATCTTCTTAGCAAACCTTATTTAATATATAAGAATCGTTTTTACCGCCTTATTTTATTGAAATTAGATACTTAAGAATTCTTAAGGCTCGCTAAGCTACTTAGTCTTATATAGCTTAGTTAGGATATTAGCCGTAGCCTTAACAGTTTTTTTAATAGGTGCCGCTATAATAAAATTATCTATATAAACGATTATAAGTATATCGCTTACTTTATAGCGAAAGATATACTTATCTATCTTAAGGCGCTTAAAGCCGTGTTTTTATAAGTCTACGCTTACTTAATCGTACTATTACTTAAGCGAGCTTCTATAACTATATAAAGTTTTATTAAGCCTATAAACCCGGCCCGTGCTATCTTTAAGCTTATAAGGCTATATAACGAAAGCCTCTTTTTATACTTCCGTATATATATAGGCGTAAATAACGTCGAACTATTCTTACTTTAAGTCCTGAACTGTAACGATCGTTATAAATAGCTTTAATAAGGCTTAGTACGCTACTGCTATATAAAGCTCTTTTATAGGCCTATCCTTCGGATTTTAGTTACCTCGGAAGACTTAATAAGCCTTTGTAAGGGGTTTTTTACTTTAAACTAGCTTCTTAAGATAAACCTATTTCTTATTAAAGACTTAAGCCCTTAGTAGTCTATAAATAAGGTTTTAAGCATCCTTTTACTTTAATTTATTAATTTCCCGCCTTATTATAAGCAACTAGCAGGTCTTATAATTATCCCTCTTAAGGGCCTATTTTAAGTTATTAGTAACCCCTTTATAGCGGCGATTATTATACTAAATACGGAGAGGACTAGCTAGTTACTTAAGTTATTAAATTAGTCTCTCTCTTAGTGTATTACTTTAAGAGCTATTAATACGCCTAGCCTAAATAGATTTTCGCGTTAGTTTATTATAATAAGCTCCTTTATTAAAGCCCTTAATATAGTCCCTTAATGCCCTCCCTTAATAGCTATTACTTAACTAGTTTACTAGTAAGTTAGCTAATTATTAAGTCGGTATACCTTATTAGCCCGTAGTGCCTTAAGCGGGGAATCCGTAGGTCTCTTACTACTAAGGTTTAGCGTATAAGGAATTAAGCATATCTTTAGCTACGGGGTCTTTAAAAAAGTCCTTAAGTAACCCGCACTTATAAAGGCCGTCCTTAAACTGCTTTAAACCCTTATAGTCTCTCTTAAGTATACCTTTAGTCCTTAAACTAAGGTATTTAGTATTAAGATATCTATATTATTATCGCCTAGCTTTATCGTTATTGCTAGTAAGGAAGGGGTTTAATAAGGAGTTAGTAATAATAGCTATAAAGCTTATTACTACTTAAGGGGTAATAATAGCTTTAAAGCTTACTACTACCTTAGCTCGTTACTTTTATCTTAAGGGCTACCTAGCCTACCCCCGCTAAACTTATTGTTCTCGTTATAGTTAGGATTATCTTAACGGTCGCGAGTTTTATAATAGCTTAAGCGATATAGTATTATATCCCTTATAAATTTAGCGTTATCCTTATCCTTATTAAAGACCGTAATATCGTAGTCTTCTTTATTAAGGGGTAAGGTCTTCTTAATAGCCTTATAAAAACGCACGTCCTTAGTAATTATAATTCTCTTTTAGTTAAGGAGCTATACCTTATAGATATAACTATAAAGCCCCTTAAGACTTATAAGTCTGCCCTTTTACGCCTTAAAGTCTATTTTAGCTATCTTAGCTAATGTTTTTTACGGCTTAGTTATATATACGATATAACTTTAAGTCTAGATATATTTAATAAAGTATATATAAAGAACCTTAATTCCCTTAAGTAAGGCTTTTAGCGGCGCTTCTCTTAAAGCTATAGCAAGTATAGGCAGGAGGTTCGCTATATATATAGCTATCTCTATATACTAAGGCTAAAGGAATTCCGGTAGCCTTATTTTAATATATATTACCCTCGCGGACTTTATAAGCGTGCGGCCGGCTTTCTTTACCTTACCGTTTTGCTAAGATATATAGGGTGCGCTATAGCGTAATATAAAGTAGTCCTCTTTTAACTAAGCCTTTATCTTCTTAATATAAAATTCCGTTACGTTATCGAAGGCTAGTACCTAAATAAAGGCGCCGGTAGCGCTATTCTTAACTTATATCTTTTAAGCCTTTATTATATTAAAGGCTTAATCCTATATAAGCGAAAATAGTACTTAGTAAAATCCGGTAAGGACGTCGATACTATAAAGGTAATAATTAATACTTTTATAGCCTATAAGCTTATATTAAAAGAAGTCTTAATATATATATATAAGGAAGGCCTAAGCTACTATGCTTAAGCTTCGACTAATTATCACGTCCGCTTTCTTTAAGTAGTAAGCCTTATAATAAAATCTCTTAGCCTTTTCCTTATTAATCTTAAGGCTAGCCTTATTATACGCTTTAAGGATCCTCTTTAAGCCTATATAGCTAAGGCGTTAGTATATCGTCCCGTAATCTATATATAGCTAAGTATATAGCAAGGCTATAAGGCTAAGGGGTATATATATACCCCTTAACCTTTTATCCGGGATTATTATAATACGTATTCTTTAAGCGATATTATAAACCTTAGTCTTAAAAGGTATATAAAATAGCTATTCTTTAATATCATTTAGCTTAATTCCCTTTTTTTAAGGCACTAATTGCTAATAAGGTTAGCCGGCGATGCCGGCGCGTTATTAATATTTAATAACTTTAGCGTAACGTTACTAATAATAACCTTAACGGTGCTTATAGCTTCGACTTATAGCGGGCTGCTATTTAACGATATTATTAAAAAGAGGTTAACGGCCTTAACGTCGGTAAACTATTTTAAGTTATTAAAGCAGTAAGTTATATATCTAAAGTCTACGACGGCTTTATCTTAAACGGGCTTATATTTATCTATATCTATAACCGCGCTACTTAAAAAGTAGCCGTTAAACTCGCTACTAGCCGTTATAATCGTTACGTTGCCCGCCTTATTCCCTTTATTACTAATCACGGCCTTAGCGGCTCGGAATATCTTTTAAAATTTAGGGGCCTTATTAAGGTACTTAGTTTAGTAGTCCGGCTCTTTATATATAACTTTCCTTAGCTTAATACGGTAGCCGTACTTTAAAATAACGGTCTCCTTAAAAGTATTATATTTCTTACTTAGTTTACTAAAGCTAGTAGTATTCTTATTAAAGTCTTCCTTAAAGCCCTTAATACCGCTTCCGTTATTATTACTAAGGCCTTTATTTTTACTAAAAGCGGTATTAGCTAAAACCTTTAACTTTTCGGCTTTAGCTACTCTTATAAGCTATTTATATATCTTATCTTTTAAGATATAATTCCCGCGTTATTAATTATATACTTAGTTACTAAACTAATTAAAGCGATGCTTTTAAATGCTCTTAAGAGCTATAATTATAAAAAGTCGTTTTAAAAGACCCTTTTTTACTGCGATAAGTTAATCTTAATACTAATATAGCTTCTTTATAAACTCCTTTATACTAGTAAATTTCTTTTTATTTATAGTAATAAATTCTATAAAGGTAGTATAAAATATAACTTTAAGGACCTCTATAAAGGACTCTTTAATTAAGTTTATCGTCTTTTTTATAGTTATATAGGCTTTTTACCCGTTTTTTATAAGGAGATCCTTTTTTTTAAGCATAATACTTATAATAATACTATACTTCGCCGCCTTATTATTCTTTTTTAATATCCTAAACTTAAGTATACCCGCTAAAAGCATTACCTTAATACTATTAAGGAAGCCTTTAAGGTCTTTTATATTAAAAGTAACTATAAGCTTTATTATTTATAAGTTATAATTTTCCTAGCCTTAAAGCTTATCTATACTAGCCTTATGCCCTTATCTTAAAGCTATTAATACTATCGTATATTAAAGGTTAAAAGAGGTTATAAATCTACTAGCAGTAACTATTATATTATATTAAGCTATTAATATAGTAAATCTTCTACCGCTTATAATATAAATATAAAGTTAGCTAAATATAGCTATAAAGTTATATCCTTCTTAAGCATATATATCTCGTATAATATACTTAGTTAAGGCTATTAATTTATTATTATAGTATAGGTAGCGATAGCCTTAATATCTTAAGCTACCGCGCCTTTACCTTAGTCTTTAAAGGCCTATAGGTTAAAGGGTTTAAAATATAATTAGAATAATAAAGATAATTAAGGTAAAGAGGTTAAGGTAGCAATTCGCAGCGCGCGAGTGCTATAACCTATAAAAAGGGGGAGCTTTAAAAGATAATAATAGTATCTAGCTAGCTAGGAAGGAATATATATGCGAGGGGTGCCCTTATATATATATGGCTAACCCCTGCAAATAAGGGCTAGGGCTACGCCTAGGGCTCTCGCAGTGAATTAGGTGTGGGGCCCTGGCGTTTGCACTCCTCATGTTTGCAACACGGATCAATCCTTAATGGCCTTTCTCCACCTAAACTAGCGTCAAAGCCACGGCAATAGCGCCAGTCAGCGCGGCAAATCGCTCAAAAGGTGAGTCGCAGTGATATTATCTCGGAAGTCATTCAAGACATTACAAGTCTGACTTGCAAGCTTGATTCCGCAGAGTCCGGGGCATTTAAGGGACTGTTCTTTATAGTAGCCACGGAAAGCCCAGACATGGCAAGGCTGAATGAAGCGCCGCATCCCCTGGGCCCGTCTTCCAGCTCGAACTAGACGCACGGGCCACCTATGCCCTGAACGCCCTGTGCCGTCGCGACTCACCTTTGAACGACAAAACCCTCTCCTTTCCAACCACGACATCGTCCTCCACTGCGGCATCGACGACCACGACACGGCTGCTACAGCTTTTCAGAAAGCCTAACCTCGCCGAGCCCGGCGCTCAAGACGACTGCTCCCTCGTCGCGGGGTGTTGCGCGACCGGTTCATCGCGGCGCAATGACGGATTAGCCCCCGAGCCGATGCTCAACCTTGCATCGTCCTTGCACATCAGGCTAAGGTCCACGAGCCTGAGACAACCGTCTTCCAACGATTTCCCGAACGTGCTGTCGATGCATCTTACTCACTCCCGTCTCCCCATATCCCCGCTCGCCGCTCCGGGTTGCACCGACGCCATGGATCTCGCCGTGACCCTCATCAAGTCCGTTATGCGGGCCTTTTACGATACGCGCGATATCCTCGTCGTGGACGCTCTAATACTGCATGAGACGTATGCCTCCATATTCCCCAAGGGACGCTTTGGGCAACGCCCGCTGATCACTCGCGCACCTTGCCAGGCTTCGGGACGTGATGGCCATCAACACCAAAGGGAGGACCGCTTCCTGACTGTGTTAGTTGCGCATCCAAGCGCCCGAATCCGCCCGAATCCTCTAGTATGAACTGACTTGGTGCCAGGCACACGAGGCCAGAACTACGTCTAGGCAATCCCCGGCTAAGTAATTAAACGCGGTACTATATTAACTACTGCTATACTATATTAACTACTGCTATACTATTAACGCTATTTAATAGCGAGTTTATACTATTAATAAAGAAGTATAAAACAGCTTAGTTATTATTAATAAGAAGAAAAAGTACTTTTATACTTTTATAAGGGTAAGTAAACCGTTATAAAAGTTTTTAAAAAATATTAGCCTTAATAAATTTTTTATTATTATTACTATTACCTCTTAACGTTTAAAACGGATCGAAACTTAAGCGGGTATAAGCAGTCGACTTGTCTTAATATTAGTTTAAGTTTATTTATAATCTTCTCTTAAAAGTTAATGTTATTTATATCTTTAAATGCGACTTCGATTAAGCTTTAGCAAAAGCTTCACCCGTTATTTTAGACGCTACTTACTAACGCGCCGTAATAATAACTATTAATACCGAGGTAAATCGGCTAATAGCTATTAAGGGTCTTACTAACATAGGGCCGTAGTTTATTGCTATTAATATTTTAGCGGCTAAAGGGCTCTCGGAGATTAAAAAGAAAGCTAAGAGGGTTTGTAAAAAAAAAGACTACTTAGCAAAACGATTTACCGTTCTAGATATTTAATAGCATAGTTATTAAAGAGTCCTTTACCGGAGCCGCTAATAATAGCACTACTATAATTAAGAAGGGGGTAGCTAAGGACGCGATAAAGGGTAATTTTAAGAATAGTAGCGCTAGCGCCTAGATTAACAGTATATTTAAAAAGCTTAAGGCCGAATAAGTAGTATAAAGAGCATAAGCGGAGAAGGCGGTAAGGTATAACGAAGAGTTTAGTTTAAAGGAAAAAGATAACAAAGACAAGTTTAAAGATATGCCGCTAACGGCCGACGGCTTTAGTTACGGCATACTAAGTATAACGAGGATTAAGTAAGAAGGCGAGCTACTTAAAGGCCTTAATTTTATAGGGGTAAAGGTAGTAAAGCGAGTTAAGATAGAGTTTAAGCTAAAGGAAGAGTCGGGTATTAAGAAAGACGGCGGAGAGGAGGATAAGGACGAGGATAAGGAGAACAAGGTTGAATTTAAAGACGTATAAAAAAGAGACGAAGAGAAATTAAAGGGGAGGACAGGAAGAACACACTAGCGAGTAAGAAAGTAAGGTAAAGTATACTTTAAGGCTTTAAAAGATAAAGCATTATAATAAGATAAAGAAAAAACATATATAGTATTATTATAATAGCTAATAAAAATAAGGATATGTAAGTAACTATAAGATAAGGAAAGGTTAAGACTAAAAGCGGTATTAAGCTAACTTAAAGTTAGTTACTATTATATATATAGCCGTATTAAACTAATTACTTTTATATAAGGGAGTAAAATATACTCTCCCGCAGCCTATAGGCCAAATACAGCATGAATAACACATAACATAAATACGCTGAAATATACATTGAATCCGCTATACAATTCTACATACTATACATATTTCCTTGTATTATTCCACCCATACATAAGCAAGATATGAGCAGATTAGGAAGAGGTGTGTGTGGAGACTATATGCATGATTCGTGCTAAGTCGCTACGCCACCTCGTATTCCTTGCGGAATTAATCCCTAGGCTTATAAATACAATATTGACCTAATAACAGCTATTAGCCCACTATGCATAACTGCGCTAGACAGGGGGCTCTTTTCTAAATCACTTAAGTCACTTATAGCTTGGGAATTGTCTATATAAGGAAGCCTTGGTCCCCCCTTTACCTTAGATAGATCATTAACCTTACACACACATATCTCACCTATTTCTTCACCTTTTCGCACACTCCTTGCATCTCTGTGATCCCCTTACTCGTAGCTACAAGCCTGCCCTTTTCTCTACCTATTTGCCCCTTAATTTTTTACTTTAAAGTAACTTAATAAAAGTTTTAGCTAATACTTAAAAAAGAGTAAAGTATATATAATGTTTTAAAAATATAAAAAGAGCAATATAAGTACTTTAAAATAGAATTAAAGCTAAAAGTATATATAAATAAGTAGTAACGACTAGTATTAGTATTAATTATAGTATTAACTTTATTAATTAAATGTTTTTAAATAATAGTTAAAAGTAATACTGGAAGATTTTAAAAGATTAAAAAACATACTTTATTTTAAAAAACTACTTTATAAGTAAAAAGAAAATGTATCAAGGTTTTAAACTTATAATAATAATTATTATAAAGGTTATACTTAAAACGTTATTTAAGTTTTTAAAAATTTAATATTTTATATATAAAAGAGAAGAAACTATGGTATTTAAGATAAACCCTTTTTCTTTATACTTAATCTGTTTTATATAAAGTTTTATAGCTTTATATAAAAATTAGAATGCTTTTTATTATAAGTATATATTACTTTTTAAATACTTTAATATAGTATATTTAAGCTAAGAACGCTTTTAACTTAAATATCTTATAGCTTAAAATACTGAACTTTAAGCTTAAAGTATAAGTAATAGCTTATTTATATCTTTTTTCATTTTAAAATAAAGTTAATAAATGTTATAAAATAAGATAATTAATTTACTATACCTTAAGTCTTTACCCCGTAATTAAGAAATTACTAGCATATAACTAAGAAATATAACGTAAGTCCTTTAGTAATTATAAGATAACCCCGCTATATTACGCCTTAATTTCTTTAACGTTACACTATTAAAGAAATAACTTAAGCAATTTAAGAAATTTACTAAGTAAAAGCATTATATATAGTAAATACTTAAAAGTTATAGATAAACATATTAATATAATTCCCTGAAAATATAGTAAGAGAAGACGAAAAAAGCGCAAAGGAGTTAAAAGAAATTCTTATAAGAAATCGCGGTATAAAAAAAAGTAATCTCTAAGCTTAAAAAAGGAAAAAGCAAGTAATTATTTTATCTATTAATTTATTCTTAAATCTGCTTTATCTTATAGCTTACTTATTATAAATAGTAGTTAGCACGATTTTAATTAAATAATCTTACTTATAACTTTTTTCTTAGGTCTTATTATAGTATATAATATTTGTTTTTTCTTATCAACTTATAGTTTACTAATTCCGCTAGTTGATTATATAATAAAGAATTGTAATTGTCTTTTTTAATTCTTACTTATTATAAATTCCTATATACTAAGGTTTTATAACTAAAAAAAATTTAAAGCACGATTTAATACTAAATAAGCACTATATACTAAAAAATATTTTATTAAAAAAAAAAATCTTTTTAATATATAATAAAATCTTAAAAGCTAACTAGCTTTTTATTAAATAGCTACTCTAGGAACTTTAAGAAAAAGCTAACGCTTAAGATAAAAAAGCTTAAGCTATATATATTTTTTATTTTTATTATACTTAGTACTTCTTTTAGCACTTAAACTTAATTTACTTAGTTATTAAGTTCTTTAATAGTTAGTAAAAGAATTTAAAGCGTCTTTAGCTTAAACTCTTTAACTTTATTTTTATAGAAAGAAAAGAAATTAAAAACGCCTTATTTAACTAAGTTAATTAGCTATAGTATTACCTTAATAAAAAGCTATATAAAATAGGCCTTACTACTTAATACGCCGCGAAGATACCTTTTAAAAATACTTTAATAAGATTTATAGCGACTTTAAGCAGTATACTAAGCTAAGCGTAAGCTAAAACCCCGCTGCTATAAGCCGCTAATATAACGCCCCTTATTATACTTATATTTATTTTTATAATAAAAGATATTTTTAACCGCTAACTTAACTAACTTTAAATAAGTTTATAGCTAGTTAATAGCTAAAATAGCTGTAAAGAATAACTGAGCTTAAAGATAGTCTTATGTTTTTACTTAGAGAATATTAATTACTTTAACTTAGTAAGCTTTTAATATATCGCTTAATACTATTAAAGAAACTAATAAAACTATTATATATTAAAGCGTAAAAAGGTTTATAAACGGTTTTAACTAAGTAGCTATTTAAAGACTAAATTATATAGATAAATTAACTACTTTAATCCTAAGCTTACTTTAAAGCACCGCTATTAAGTAATATTTTAAAGATCTTTTTAATATAAACCAATTATTGCTATATAGCCTAAATTTAAGCTACTAACCTTAGCGCTAAAAGCTTTAAGCCTGTTTTATAACGCGACCGGATATAGCGGCTTAAGCTTTATAAAATAAAACGTTCTTAGTTAATAATATTATTAATAGCGCGGACTTTTAAAGCTAAATTTTACATCTTAAGCATAAAGCTAAAGTAGCTTTTTATATAAAACAATACTTAATTATATTATATACTAATAACTAAATATCCTTTTATATTAATTCTTCCGCCGGCCGACTAAGATTTATAACTTTAATAAATAAGTTATAAAATATAAACAGCTAATTTCTTAGCTTTAAACGAAGCTTATTATTAAATTATAAAGTAAGCTAGCTTATAAACTTACGAATAAACTAATATTATTATTATTCTTAAGCTAATAGCTATTTATACTATATATATAGCTTATAGCACTATAAGCGGAACTAAACTTAAGTATAAAGTTATAGTAGTTAGGAAAAATAGAAAATACTACCGCTTAAAATACTAGTAAATCCCTAGTTAATATAAAGCTATTAGCTACTTTTATAACTACTATATAGCCGCCTTAATCTTTAGCGCTAATAACTATACTTATATTAGTTAGCTTTTAGCTATAGTAAAAGCCGCGAAACGCTTTATTTATACCTCCTACTTTATAGATAAAAGATAACTTAGTTTTTATTAACCTTTCTTTAAATGTTTAAGCGGTTACTAAAACTAAAACCGGCGCTTATTTTCCCTTAAAAGTAATAAACTTAATTTTATATAGGTGCGAAAATACTAGTACTATGCTAATAAAAGATATACTTAAGCTAATAAATATTAATAAAAAAGAATAAGTAAACTAAATTTACTTTATAGTAAAAGAACTAGCTCCTTTTACTTAAGCTATAATCTTTATACGTATTAAAAATAAACTTATTATTTAAGTAAAGCCCGCTAAACTTATAAACTTATTAAATAAACTATCTCGATTTATATACGCTTAAATTATATTTTATAGGAAAAAAGGGCTAACTAATAAGTAAAAAATACATGTTAATATAAAAGCTTACTACTATTATATTTATTAAGACTTCTTTTAGCGCCTTATTTATATTATAGTTAATCTTACTAAAATTAAGCTAGTAGCTAGCATCGGATTAACGTCTATAAATAAAATAAGTAGAATTTAATATTTATATTCTTAAGACTTAAAACGGCTAGCCTATTATAAGAGCTAAATATAAAAAGGTATAAATTACTTATAAGCTTGTTATAAAACTATTACTTTCTTAATCTTTAAGTATCTTATACTAAGTTAATATTATAAACTTTATAAGATATATTATTATTATAGCTAATAGCAAACTTAAAGTTAATATATAAATAACTTTATAAAGGCCTTATATATAACGCGCTATTTAAAGTACGGCCGATATAGTTATCCCGCTTACTATAATAATAAGCTTTTTTATAATAATAAAAAGAATCTTTATAATATAAGACTTTATATTCATTTTTAAAGAAAACAAGCTTACTAATAATTCTTTTACTAAGAGCCAGCCGCTTATTATAATAAATATAAGTAAGTAGCTAGTATAACTCCGTTAAAGCTAATATATTAATACTATAGTTAACCTTTACGAAAAAGTATAGTTTATAAATATCGGCTAAACGGCGCCTATTTATACTAGGCCTTAAGCTGCTATTAATAATCCGGATATAACTACTGCTAGTAATAGCTTAAATAACGCTAATAATATAGCTTAGTAAACTAGTAAACTTATATTAAGGGATTTAAAGCTTAATTCCTACTTTAAACTAAATATTAAATAAGAAATATTACTCCGAAAAGTTAAGTCTTAAGTTAAGTTAAAAATATATAAAATCAACTTAAAGCTTACTTATTTCATTTACTAGCTTACTAATAATTTCCCCTTATTTTAAAAAGACTAAAGTATGATTTAGGTTTACCTTAACTATTATAAAAAGATACTTTTAGCTAGTAATTAGTATTAAACTAAGCTAGTATTATAAGTATATTCGCTTAACTAAAAAGACTAAAACTTTAACAACTAAATGTATAATAAGCTCTTTAAAAAAAGCAAAATAAAGTAAGCTTTAAAAGCTACTTTATTTACTTTATTAATATTAATCGTTTAAAGATTAGTAAATAGCATTAAAAAAGCTATATAATTATTAATCTTAAAGTGCTTAATAGCGTTACTTTACTAAATACTACTATTATACTGCTTTAGTCTAATATAATTTAGAAGCTTTATAGTAAAAAGTTCTTTTATAACTAATATTTACTTCTTTTTTACTAATTTCTTATTTACTTAAACTACTAAGAACGCTTTATAATAGTTACTTATTAAGGCCTTAAGTGCTTTATAGTAGCTTTAATAGGTTATAAAGACTCCCCGGCTTATATTTAAAGATTTATAGCCTTAATCTTTTATAAATATATTTAGTAAGCTGCGGCGTATATTAATCATATTGTTATATATTTAAACTCCGCTAAAGAGTATATTGCTTCCTTAACTACGATCCTCTAACTTTTTACTAAATATAACCTTATTCTTTTTACGGGGAAATTCTTTTTAAGATATGTTTTAATTTAACTTCTTAGGTTTTAAGTTAATAAGGCTAGCTTAATAAATACTAATAAATAAGTTTATACTATTTACGCTATCTTCTTCTTAAATATCTTTTAAGCGCTTAAAAAATAAATTAGTCTTATTAACTAGCTTTAGCACTTTATTACTAACTTTGCTTAATAAATTACTTTGCTATAAAGATAAAAGACTGTTAAGTTTAAAATTATAAAGGATAATAAGCAGCTTTTTAACGGGGTAAGCATAGGTATATTTTATAGTTAAGACTAAGTTTACTTTAACTTTAATAGAGCTTTAAGCCTTTTAAGTAATAATAATAGTACTTGCTTAAAACATAGTGCTTTATTCTTATTACTTATATAAGCTGCTTTTTATTTAGTTTAATATAAGCATTCAATTTAGTTTAATATTATTATATTTTATATTATACTAAGTACTTTTTATAATCGAAAGTTAAAGCCGCTTTTAATAAGCCTTTGTTTTATTTTATACTTAAGCCGCTAATTATAAAGCAGTAAACCGCGCTATTAGCTTATAAAATCAAAAACCGCTTACTTAATATAAGCATACTATAAACTTTAATTATCCTAAATTAATATAAAGTAAGTAAAGGTAGTAGTCCTTACTACCTATACTGCTATTTATACTATTAATAAGTAATAATCTCTTTTTACTATTAGTATAAAAAGGAAAAACCGCTTAAATTTTACCTTTTAATACTTTAGCTAGTTTTTCTTTAAAGTGTATTCTATTTTTAAAGCTTAAAATATTTTCGTAGACTTTATTTTTAGCTTCTTACTAAAAGACTTATACTTCTTAATAATAAGGAATTTAACTATATTTAAGAAGATAAGGCTCTTATTAATTAAGTTTACTTTACTACTAAGGCCCTTATTATTTTAATACTTCGCTAAAAAGTTTAAAACGCGTTCGCTTTAAACAATAAATAAAGCCTTGTCTTAAAATAGCTTAATATTAATAAAGTATAAAAAGAACTACTTTTTTCCCTTATTTACAGACTATTATACTTTAAAGAGATTAATAAGCGCTGCCGCTTATATATTCTTAACCTTTATACTAACTAAATTATTAAAGATAAATACTTTTAAAAGTTCTACTTTATATACTACTATATATAAGAAAAACTATTTATAAGCTTTATTATCTTTTATTTTTCCCGTTAGATTAATAAATAATTAAGTAAGTATAATGCTTATTGTTATAACTAAATAAACCGCTTTAAACTTATAAAAGAGCTAATCCCTATTTATTTCTTAAGTATCTTATTTTATATTATTATTATAAACTTTATCACTAGCCTCTTAAGTATTTCTTTTAAAGGTCTTTTATAAGCAATACTACCTAAAAAATACTTTTATACTTTACTTATAGTATTTAATAAGTTCTTTAAGATATACCTCCTTTTTTTAAGCTATAATTATTTTACTGCTAATAACTAAGTATAAACGCTTTATAACAAGCTTATTTATCATAATTTAAGAATCTCTAAGTAAATTACTTTTAACTGTGATTTAAAGTTTATCTTTACGTTTTAGTTTACCTTTAAAGCCGCTTTTAAATTTAAGCTTTTAGTTTTTACTACTTCGCACCTTTAAACTAATAGTTTATTAACACGTTATAACTAAATAATAAAAGTCGCTTTGTGTTTTTTTACTATAGACTTCCTTAATAAGCGCTAAGTTAAAGCCTTAATGCTTTTTTAAGTCTTCTTAAATAACTTTCATTTAGCGGTTATTTAAATATCTTAATATAAAAAAATATATATTAAAATACTAGTTATCTTTAATAAAGATGCCTTTACCTTTAGCAGATGTGACTAGTTTCTTTAATAGGTTATAAGTTCCGTTTTACGTATATGCGCTTATAGTATATGCTAAGATAGCGCGGTTTAATATTTAAACCCTATAGATAATAAATTAAGAGTAAGTTATCTTTAAGCTTAAAGAGCGCTAAAAAATAAAACAAAAGCCACTCTTAATACCTTAAGTAAGCTTATTATAAGCTAATATATTAACAACGGCCTATAATACCTTAAGAACTAAGCTAAGGCTATTAACTATTAAGTCTTTTAAAACTAAGCTAAGATATTACTAACTTATACTTAAGCTGCTATAAAACATTAAAATAATACTAAGCAATAAAAGCTTAAGTTTAAGCTAAGTAATAAGCCTAGCTATAGCTTAGTAAAAGCAACTTAGTTATTAATAGCTTTATAATAAAGCTTAAGGAGTGCTATATTAAACTATTAAAGATTATAAAATATATTAGCTACTTTATACACTAGTTAAATATAAAAAACTTTATAAATATTTATTTACTTATCTTTATTTTTTAGCTTAAGCCGGCGGCCGTGCTTAAAGATAATCTTAAGGTAAAACTTAATATAAACTATAAAGAGGTAAAGTATATTTTTAATACTTATAAGTAAAAATACGACTATAATACGACGTAAGAAAAGCTTTTAGTTACTTAAAAAAAGTAGCTAAGTAGCTATAACCTTTACGTGCTAGCTTAAGACATTATATAAACTAACTTTATTAAATAATTTTAAGCTTAATAAAAAACGCTAGCTATAAAAATTATATTAATATAAAAGTAGCGCACTAATATATAAATAGTATATAAGCTACTTTTATTTAGCTATAAATTATACTAACTTTAGTAGTATTAGTTATAAATTATATAATTATCTTTTTATAACTTATTACTATATTAATATTTATATAGTTTACTGCCTCCCCTTATTAATTTTTCTTTTATTTATTTCAGCTTTATGCCTTTTTCCTCCTTAATATTTATACTTACTTCTTTATAATTAGCTTTATACTTTTAGTTTTTATACCGCCGCTATTAAAAATTAAACTTTTCTTTTTAAAATATTGCGTTTTATACCTTCTTCTTTAAATAAACTACTTATTTATAACTATACTTAACTTTGAAAATTTTTTAATATAGTATTTAAATATATAGTAATAAGCCTAGCTTATAATTTGTATTTAATTTTAAGTATTACTATTTATATATATATATATCTCTATTTATATACACGCCTTATTTTAAAAATACGTACCCGCGCTAGCCCGCCCCGCTTATTTATACCGCGCCCGCTTAATAAGTACTTATACCTTTTTAATACCCGCGCTTATTAAAGGCCTATATATACTTAGTTTAATAGCACGTAGCCGAATAATTATTTATTTAAAGCTAAAAAGGGAAAGGGGAAATCTCTATTTAAGCTACGTAGCTTTATACTTTATAAGGGTCGCTTAAGTAGCCCGTACTTAAGTTAAGTTCAGGTCGAACTTAAGCTAAGTTTAAGTAAAGTCCTATATAACTTTAGCTATACGTTAGCTTAACTTTAAGTTATTCGCTATAATATAACTATAGCTCTTTTTATAGTATAGCTTATAATACTATCCCCTTTTTAAGCTATCGCGCACCGGGGTATATAATATCGGCGCCTTACCCCCCCGCTCCGCGCTTAATATTAATTAGTATAGTCGTCCTTATTATGCTTATAATTATACGCTAACGCCTCCCCTTAAATAATATTATATTAAGGCGTCGGATATATTATACGCTTACTTATCCGCGCCGCTATATCGTTTTTAATAGCGCTAAGGCGGTATAATATATCTCCTCCGCTTACCGCTAATATTAGTGCTTAAGGCACGTCTTACCTTCCCGCCGCTTATAGTCCTTAAGTATAAATACCTTTTCTCTCTCCCTCTTTTTCTTTTTTCTTTTTTCCTTTTTTAATTATTAATCTACTTACGCGCGCGCCCCCTCTTATAATAGCTTCGCTACGCTACGCCTTAATAGATTTACTATAACCCCCCGCGCCTTATCTCCCGCTATATCGTAAGCGTTTACCCGTCTAGCGCCCCTTAGCACGCCTAGCGACTATACGCTACCGCTTTTATATTAATCTTTACGCTTACTATCGTCGCTTAAGAAGCGGAGCGTAATATATAGCATTACTATACGGCGCCCCCCTTACCTTATATATATCGGACGTATAGCGTCTTTTAATGCGGATACTTAGTATAAGGCTTATTAAAATTAAGCTTTACCCTATGCTTATAATTATTTTACTTATACTTATACCGGATTATGCTATTTACTTATACGTCCTTATTCTTAAACTATATATAATATAATGCTAACGCAATATTAGTATATTAGCAATATAGTCGCCGCTGCAAACGCGCTTTAAGACTATATATCTTAAAGAACGTTTAAGGATTACCTTACTAACTTATATATACGTCCTCCGATCCTTAATAAACGCTAGCTAAAAGAATATTACTAACGATTACTATAATATATAAAGTTAGCTTATACTACTATTATAGCGCGCTAAGCCTAAATATACCTTAACGTTTAAGGTTAATTTATTAGTATTAGCGGGTAGTAAGTAGTTTGCTTTAATTAAGTTATAGTTTCTTATATATTCTATTTATATCTACTTTATATCTTATTATATCTTATTATATCCCTTATCTATCTTATTATTATTTACGCTTAGTGCGTGTTTATAGTATATCTTTTTTATACTTATCGTTTAAAATCGTCTTAACGTTTACTAAGCGTAGCTTAAAACTTCCTTTTATTTTTCTTAGTTTTCCTCCTTTTCTTAACTACTTTTTTTATCCTATCTCCTACTCCTTAGCTCGGCCTACTATTATCCTTCCGCCTTACTCTTATCGTTCTTTATTATATTATTATATCGTCCCTCGAATTTCTTTTAAGCGATTATATCTTATAAGTCGCTAATTAGCTACTATATTAAGTTAGTATACTTATACTACTTTACTAAGACTTAGCGCTATCTCCCCCTTTTAATTTATCTTTACCAGGCCTATTTAAGTTTCTTTATAATATACTTTAGTTCGTCGTCTTCTTTAATTACTAGCGGTAGCTAGTAGTCGTCGATTACTTAGCTAAGTAAGGGGTTATTTACTACGCGGCGGAGGAACTTTATATATAGTCTCTTATATACCCTCCTTAGTATATTAAGTTTTACTATATATAAGCTAACTACCTTTATTATAATATACTTTTAGTATAGCTAGTTAAGCTTTTAATAAGGCCTATTTATAGTATACTTCTTTATATTTAGCTATACTTTATCGCTTACTTAAAGTCTTTCCGCCGGCGTATATAACTAGTTTACTATCTCCTTTTATTTTACTTATAATACGGCGATTACCGTTTAAAGGAAGTCGGCGACTTCTCTTATCCTTTATATAAAGCTTTATACGCTCTTTATATTTAATATAAGCGGTCCTTTTTTTTATGCGATTTAAATCGGCTTAA
Organism: Ophiocordyceps robertsii; assembly: GCA_027405785.1. Taxonomy (NCBI): domain Eukaryota; kingdom Fungi; phylum Ascomycota; class Sordariomycetes; order Hypocreales; family Ophiocordycipitaceae; genus Ophiocordyceps; species Ophiocordyceps robertsii. The sequence continues at coordinate 24,921 of JAPEBW010000419.1, read as the reverse complement.
TATTATACCTATACGTAGCGAAGAAAGGGCTTATACTTATTATCGATACTACTTAATTATTAAGCGCCGCTTAAGCGTAAAGTAGCTATGCCTTTTAGTTATCTTACTTATAGTAAATATATATGCGGAGGTATGCTTATACCTTTTAGTTTACGCGCTTTATCGCCTTATTAGTCTATAAGTAGTAAGCTAAACTTAGTTTCCTTTAAACCTTAGTCTATAAGTAAAATTCCTTTTAAAATTGCCTTATTTAGTTTATCCCTTAATTTAAAATAATAATCTTTAGTATTTTATAAAAGCGGAAGTAAGATTATAAAAACTTAATAGCGTATACTACTACTTTTATTATTAGTATCGCCTTTAAAGTTATCGCTTTTATTAGCTAGTTTATTATTACTTAAAAGTTCTAAAAGCCCTTAGTTCTTATTAGCGGTAAGTTAACTATAAAGTCTATTATTAAGTATATAAACGGCTATATAAAGGGCGGTAATAGTTAAAAAAGCCCTTTTTAAAGTTGCTTTTAAATATACCCCTTACCGCACGGCCTATAGTTCGCGATAAGCCGGCGTACTATTAATAACTAGCCTAGCTAAAAGAACTTTTAAGCTAGTATTATAAGCGTCCCCTTACGCCTTAAGTATCCTACCGCTATTAAGTTATATATCCGCTAAGCGATTAATACTTAAAGCTCGTTTAGCTCTTTATCCCCCCCCTCCTTAAGGTATTAAGCCTTACTTAATACTTAAAGCCGGTCTTTAAAGCGAAGGCGCCCCTTTATATTAATTATATACTTACTTACTTAAACCTTTAATTGCTATTTTAAGGTAAGCGACCGGTCGCTATTCCGCATTACTTAAAATATTACTTAATACTCCTTATCCTTTCGCAATATTACTATCTACCGCTTTTATATCTCCTGCTTATTAAATACGCAGGCTAGTTATACTTATTCCTTAAGTGCGTCTTAGCCTAAGTTTAGGTTAAGTTTTAGCTAAACTCCGCTTTTATTCGCCCCGCCTTTATCTTAAGGTATAAAGTCGTCTGCCTTACTTATATAAGCGATTAATCTTATATTCTCTTCTTTTACCTATATTATCGCGATAATACGCTTTTTTTATATTAATTATTATAGGAAGTTTATATACTTACCGCTAAGGGGGACTTAATATCCTATTAATCGCGCGCTATTTAAGATTATATATACTATACGTCTTATTTCCTTTTTATTAGATACCCCTTCCGGCTTATTTTAATCGCGACGTAATAAAGCATTAAGTACTACCGCTAACCTCTTTAAGCGGTATTTTAATATAAAGTTATATAAAGCGAGCTTTATTGCTTATTTACTTTACTTTTCGTTTAACTTTCTCTTTATTATAAAGTACTTTAAATTCCTATAATCTATTAGTACTATAAACGTTAATATATTACGTAACTTTACTCTTTAAAAGTCTAAGTATTATATTATTATAAGTAACTCCTTATTATAAATTAAGTAGTTATACTCCGCTACGTTAAGTTATTTTAAAAAAAAACTTACTAAGTATTATATCCTATCCGGTCTTACTTATATTAATATACTACTTATTATATATTTAAAGCAGTTTACCTTTAAGTACGTTTCTATTTTAAGGTTATATAGTTATAGTACTAGTATATTATAAAATATCTTTTAAATAAACTTTAACGCGGCTTAGTGCTTATTAGTTTATAAAAACGTCGTATTCTTTTTATAAAGGCCGTTTAAGCACTGCGAGGCTTTAGTATAAAGCAGGATAAAGGTATAGTAGTAATTTACGAACTTAAGGAAGCTTTAAACGCCCTTTACGTTCCTTAGCGCTTACTACGTCTAGATAGCCTAAATCTTCTTTAAGTCGCACCGGACCTTACCCTTAGCTTATATAATAAAACCTAAGTACTTTACTTTTTTTATTATAAAGTCGTATTTCTATAGGTTTAGTATAAGGCCTGCTTTTTATAACTTTTTAAGTACCTTCGCTACCTTCTTTTAGTAGTCGCGGAGCGACCTTAACGAGTAAATTAAAACGTTATCTATATACGCTATAACGAACTTATAAAAGTCGTCTTTTAGCACTTAGTTAATATAGCATTAAAAGTAGCCGGCGTTCTTATAAAGTTAAATAAGTATACTTACTACTTAAATAGTCTAAACCTTATTTAAAAGGCTATCTTAAACTTATAGCCCTTTGCGATTTTAATCTTATAAAACGCTATAATAATATTAAGTTTCGTAAACTAACGTACCTTCGCTAGTATCCTTAGCGTTTTTATAATTAATAGTAGTATATACTAATCTCTTTTTATAATTATATTTAAAGCTTAGTAGTTATAGTAAAAGTATAAGCGGCCGTTAGCCTTTCTTATTAATAATACCGGCGCCGCGGCTAACGAACTACTTAAGCGGATAAGGTTCGCCTTTAGTAGCTAATTTAAAGTCTTTTAAAGGATAAGGAGTTCTTTCTTTAATATATCGTAAAAGGGTCCTTATATTAATAGCGGCTCCTTACCGTCTTTATTTAAGGTAAGATAGATCTTATAGTCTACGCTTAGTTAAAACGGGGGTTACTTAAGTATCTTTATAAGTGCGAAAAGGTTTAGATAAGCTTATAGTACTTAAGCTAAGATATAGTCCGCTAAGTTAACTAGCGTCTTTAGCTAAAAGGCCCTCTTTACGTCTTTTATTATAACTACCTTTATATTAAGCGCTTATTATCGCCTTTAGTTATCCTTTTAAGCCCTTTTTTATTAGCACTCCGCCGCGAAGATAAAGACGCTTACTAGCTTTGCTTTTTAGATATTCGCGATCTTCGCGGCTTCCTTTAATCCTTAAAGGCCGATTTAAATCCCTACTTTTTTATACCGGATCCGATCCCCCTTAGTATTATAAACTACCTTATTTTTCTTTATTTATAGCCTCCTTAAGAACACGTTATAGCTTAACTCCGGTACTATATAGGCGAATATTAATTTTAAGTGCCTATTAATCTTTATCTTAAACGCTATAATCCCTTTTATTTAAAGCGTTAGTACGTCCTTTAAAAAGGGCTATAGTAGCCTCCTTATCCTATCCGTAAAGGGTATCTATAGCCTTATCGCTACCCCCTTACTTACTACGGCATAGTAATTATAGCTTATATTTATAAGTACGTTAAGCCCCTTCTTTTTATTAATACTAACTTTAAGTAGTACTAAGTTTAGTATAAGGTGCTTTTTTATTAACTTTTAAGCCGTTTGCTATTTCTCTTTCTTTTTTAGCGCCCGACTTTATATTAAGGTTCCTTTTTTCTAAAATCGGAATCTACTTCGGTTACCTCCTTAGTTATAGCTATAGCTACCTATAAGGTTCTTTCTTTTTTCTTTTATAAAAGCAAGCGATATACCTTATTGCCTTTTAAGCGAAATACTTCTATATATCGGGCTAGCTTTATTCTCCTCTCGGCTAGGTTATAGCATTAATTTTACTTATTAAGGTATTGCCTTTTTAGTCTTTTCGGTCTTAAGTCGCCCCCTTTATTGCCTTCTTCCGGCCTTAAAACGGCTACTTAGTTTACTAAACCCTCTTTAGCTTTACCGCAATCTACGCTACTTAATTAGTCTACGCTAAGAAGCTTAAGGTTAAAAGGTTAACTATTATAAGTGCCTCCTTAAGGCGAAGGCCTAAGGCGCCTTTTAAGAATATAATCTATATATTATATAGCTACGACCCCCCTCTTACCTTAAAGAGCCTTTGCTTAAACATAAGGAGGAACGCCGCGAATATTTAGTTCTCTCCTTATTTAATCGTGCGGATAGCCGCCGCCGCCCGCAATTAGATATTAATATTAAGGTAAATCGAATTAAGGTACTTAAAGAATTCTTACTAATCGTAACCTCGATCCGCGCCTATACTATAGTAAGTCGCTATAGTCTGCTATAGCCCTATATTTAAGCAATTATAAATTAAGTAAAAAACCTCCTTTAAGCTTAAGAAGAAGTCTTAATCGATCTCGCACTTTTCTTATATATATCGTGCTTAAAGTATAAAGTAGCGCTACTAGCTATTAAATTTCCTTAGCGCTAAGAATAGCTTTTATTAGTCCTTCTTCTTCGTTACTTCTTTCTTTATTGCGGGCGTTACGGCCCTTACTATTATATTATAAGGTAGCATTAAACTACCGATTAATAAGCTAGCCCTTCTTTATATATACGTCCTTACTATCTCCTTTAGCTTTTATATTAAGGCCTTAAACTAGCTTATTAGCTATTAAATCTACTATTAGCTTACTTAAACTTAGTCGCTTATTTTAATAGCCTTTGCTTATAGCGGGAGGATTGCTTATTCGACTTTTATTTAAATATCGGCCTCTCTTAGCCCTCCCTCTTAGGCCCTTTAAGTATAGCCCCCTTACGCCGGGTAAGCTTCTTACTCGCGCTATATTATAGTTAGTAAGTCTTTTCTTAAGTCGTAAAACCTTATTTAAAAAGAGCTTTAGATATATTAAGGGCCTACGTATACTTAGTTTAATAGTAAGTAGCTGAATAATTATTTATTTAAAGCTAAAGAGAAAAGGGGGAAATCTTTATTTAAGCTACGTAGCTTCGTACTTTATAAAGGTCGCTTAAGTAGCCTATACTTAGGTTAAGTTTAGGTCGAACTTAAGCTAAGTTTAGGTAAAGTCTTATATAACTTTAGCTATATATTAGCTCGACTTTAGGTTATTCGCTATAATATAACTATAGCTCTTTTTATAGTATAGCCCGTAATAGCGCCTATATATATAGCCTATATATATATATACGCAGCTTATATACGCAGCCGACATTCTATATATATATATATATTAATTAAAGCTATTGCTAGTATTATAATAAACCCTCTTCTCTTTCTCCTTAATACCTTTATACTATAAGGCGACTTAAATAAAGCTTACGATGCCTTTAATATTTATAAAGAACGCGAAGCTACGATTTAGCCTTTACTGCCTTTTTTAAGCTTCGAAACTTATAATATAACATATAACTTTATTTAAGGGTTCCTTTATAATAACGGTATAGCTATTATTAAGCGGTTAAGCTCTTATAAGCGAGATATTAATAGGATCTCCCTTATAACCTAAGTTCTCTTTATATGCGATTATAGCTTACAGCGGGCTTTTACTAGCATAAGGCTATATAAGCCTTTTACTTAAAAGCTTAACTGCCCTTTCCGCTTTATTATAATAGCCTCCCTTTATAAAAAAGCTTAAAAGTAGGAATTTTAAGTTATTAAGGCTTATTATAACTATAAGCCTTCTTATAATCCCTTAGTATATAATATTTATCGCTAATAGACCGTTATATAGTAAGAGCTTAAGAAAAACCTCTTAAAATATAAAGCGCTGCCGGCTTTAGAGATTTCTACTATCTTATAAGATACTAAGCTTATTATAGCGTTCTTCCGCCTTTAAGATATCTATAACGATCGCTAAAAGCTTCGTTTTAAAGCTCTTAATAGTAAAATAGCTATATAAGCGTTTATTAAGTATCTTTAAGTAAGAAATCTTCTTTATTATATTAAATTCGACTTATATAATAAAAATAAGATTTAAGGCATGCTTTAAACCTACTTATAGTACTTACTATAAAGAAACAGTACGATAATACCGCACTGCTAAAAGGTCTCGCCCCGGCCTTAGTTTAGGGTTAAGACGCTAATTATTATCTATATACTTATATCTTATATACCGATATATAAGTAGCCGGAGCGCTTATATCTTACGTTCTATAATAATTACCGCCTTAAAAGGAAAGAAAATAACGTCCTTATTATCTATAAGACGGGACCTCCCCGGTTTATTAAGCCGGTAGCTAGAAGCTGCGTACGCTTATATTATTACGCGCGCTTAAGGGAGCCTTTTTTCCGTACCGACGTATAAGTCTTCTTTCTTATGCGGGGATCGAACCTACGCTAAAGAAATTGCTACTATTTACTATAAAGAAATAGTGCGATAATACCGCACTATTAAAAGGTCTCGCCCCGGCCTTAGTTAAGGGTCGGGACGCTAATTATTGTCTATATGCTTATATCTTATATACCGACATATAAGTAGCCGGAGCGCTTATATCTTACGCTCCGTAATAGTGCTAAAAGATATAAAAACGCTTCCTTAAGGTTCTAGGCCTTAATAATATATATAAGACTAACCGTTTTAAGCTCTTTCTTTTTTAAGTTATTAAAGTTATTAATTAAAAGTCTTGAGCTAACTTTACTTTTAGCTTTATTAATATAAAGAAAGAAAAGAGATATTAATAGCTTTATAAGTTCTTTAACGCCCTTTATATATAAGTAAGGGAACTAAAGCCTTTTATAATTATTATAGATAAGGAAGCCGTTCTTAAAAACGCCTTTTTTTATATTTTCCTTTTTATATAACAATAACTTTATATATATTATATTTATAGTAATATTTAGGCCTAAATTTAGTTACGCTAAAAAGACTTAGTTAATCTTAATAGTCTTAAAAATCCGATTAAAGGAGAAGTCCTTCTTAAGGTTAAAGCTATTCTTACTTATAAGGCTACTAAATAAAGAGCCGCCGCTACCGCTCCCGCCGCTACGTTTAGTTTAAATAATAAGGAAGTCGAATTTAGCCGTAAGGGAATGCTATTAGCTTAAAAGCGCGTTATTTACTTAAAAACGGAAGCGGATTTTTATAAGGCGTAGTAATAGCTCGCTTAGCAATTCGGTTAATAATACTAAGGCTATATCGTAACTTATATCTTAAACGAATATATACCGTAGCGGGAGTAGTAAGCGGGCTGTTTTATTAGCCGCTATTATAACTTCGGCTAGCGGGTTAATAGCTTAGTTAAGACCGCTTATAAAGATATAAAGTCTTATTTACTTATAAGCACCTTTAACCTCTTATATTTTTACGATACCCTCCTTTAAATAATTAAGAATAAAAAGATATCTTATATATAAATAGCTACTTAGTAAGAGATTTAATAAAAGCGGCGGTTCCTTAAGCAGTTATCTTAACTTAAAGACCTTAATATAAAGGTTACTTATTAAGCTATTAATCTTCTTACTACGTAGTATTAACTTACTATTACCGCGATGCTTTTATTAACTTAAGAGCCTTAGCTACTATAGCCTTATAATAAGCACTTTATATTATAGCTTAGCTTACTTTATATATATACAATCTTTTAACGCTTTTAAGCTAGGCTAACGCTTAAAAAGCGTGATATTTTTATATAATAGTAGCTTAAGAAGCTATTAGTAAAAACCCCCCCCCTTGTTCTATATAATTTACTACTAATAATAACTCTTAAGACTTTAAACAGCTATTACTTCGAATCCGCGATCTTAATATTATTATAGTTATACGCGGCCGGCCTTATAATACTAAGCTACTTATACTTAACTCCTTTAAATACTAAGACGTATTAATAAGGGTATTATAGCTACCTACGCCGCTATAAAGGCTACTTAATTTAAGTTAAGCTAGCTTAAAGCGGCTTAATATAAGCGTTTAAAGATACCTCTCTTATAATAAGATTAATAAACTTAGCTATAGCTTAAGGTCTTTCGTAGCGTTATAAGAGAGATCGTTAGCTTAAAGCAATATAAAGGGAAGGGGATTAAAAGGAGAACGCGGTAAGGGCGGTAAGGGCAGTAAGGGCGCTTATAGCACCGGCGGCGGCGATATAGCCCTAAGCGGCGATATAGTCTTAAGCGGCGATATAGCCTTAAGCGGCGATATAGCCTTAGGCGGCGATATAGCCTTAAGCGGCGATATAGCCCTAGGCAGCAATATAGCTATATCGCCGCCGCCGGTATAACGTTAAGGGCAAGAGAGGCACCTATACTTACTTACCGGCGGCGGCGATATAGTAGTATTAAGGGAATTAAGCGGCGTTAAGAGAATTAAGCGGCGTGAAGGTAATTAAGGGCGCGCTTATATCTTCGCCCGCGGTACCAGCCCGGATTAATTAACAGGCCGCGCTATGCGCGTATTTTATAAGAGCTTTAAAGATATGTTTTTAAGCGAATTAAGCTATAGCTAAGAGTGCTGCGTATAGGCTACGTATATAGGCTGCGTATATATATATATAGGCTATATATATAGGCGCGGGCATTTAAAAAGTATAGGTACTTACTAAGCACGGGCACTATAAGTAAGTAAGGCGGGCTAGTATTAGTACGTATCTTAAAAATAAGGCGTGTATATAAATAAAGATATATATATATATAAATAATAATACTTTAAATTTTAACGCGTTAATATTTACTATATAAAAAAAGTTTAACGCTTTTATTTATAATAGCTTTATAGTCGCTTTTATTATAAAAAGCTATAACTTATTATTTAGCGTCTTTATTAATAAAGTTTATTATTTTATATTTAATTACCCGCTAGCTTATAAAAACCAGCCTATATTTTAAAGTTATACTTACTTTACTACGCTTTAGCGCTTAGCCCTAGCTTCCTCTTTATATACTATACTATTATACTTATAGTATATTTCTTTTTTTTATTACTTTCTTAGCTTTTTTATTAATAAGATGCTTTTAGCGTCCGCTTTTATATATGCTTATACTATTTTATCGCGCTATATAGGCCTTTTTAATCTCTTTTTTATTTTTTAACTTCTTAAAGGTGCTTTTAATACTTTACTTTATATAAGCTTTAGTATATTAAGCTTACTTACTTTATAATACCGCTAGCTGCTTTTCGCGCCTACTTATATAGCCGGACTTATTTATTACTTTATAGTAGTTTATAAAAAACGTGTTTTTGCTTAATTAACTTAGTTAAAAATACTTTTAATATAGCTTAGATAGCTTTTATACATATTAATAATTTTTAATTTACTATAACTATCTACCTCTCCGCTACTTATTTAGTAGAGATAAAAGCTATTCTTACTATTGTTTTATATAACGACTTTATTCGTATTATTATAGCCGCTGCGGAAGATATTATAGCCGCTTTATATAATAAGGCCGCTTTAGCCGCGCCTTAATTTAAGTAAAATATCGCTTAAACCCTTAAGAAACCTTAGGGAATTCTTAATCTTAAGCTTAGTAACTCCTTTAAAATATTACTTATAACCCCTTGCGGTTAAAAAGTAGATTTAAGGTTAAGTATCTTTACTGCTATTTAAGTAAGCGTTTTATATTATTATAGCTATAATACTATATAGACTAATAATATTACCGCGGCCGCTAAGCTAATACTTTTTATACTATAAATTATTAAGTATACTTTTATTATAAATAGCATAACTATTTACGCTATAGTTATTAACTTTAGCGTAACTATAATAGTTTTTAAAAATATAAAGATCGCTACCGCTATTATTAGCTTATTTTGTTAAATATAAGCTAATATAAGCGCTAATCTACTAATATATATTAATATTTACTTAGCTAAAATATTAACGTTTTATATTATAAATCTTAATTTTCTTAGTATACTTATAGATAATAACGACCTTATAACTATAGTGCTTATAGCCTTTTTATTTAGTAATTTCGCTAGCTAAACGGCTATAATAAACCTCGTCGCTTAAGTTTATAACTACTTATAAGCTAATAGTTTTAAACTTATAGTACTTAGTTAATTTAGTTTTAAGAAGACGACTAAATATATACTAATCTCCGCGTGCTTAATTACTCTTTATATTAATAAGGATAAAAAACTATAGCTAAACTAGTTTAAAGATACTACTACTATTAACTTATAAAAAGTCTTATTATATTTTATTATTAACTTCCGCGACTTACTTTAGTTTAATTAGCACTTTATTATACTAAAGCCCGCGCTTTATACCCGCTCCTTATTAGCTTTTCTAGGTACGTAGGCTTATTAAGCTAAAAGTAAAAACTATACCTTATTTTTAAAAAAAGCGGCATTAGCTACTAAATTAGCTAAAACGGTGCTAAACGCCTTAAAGCGCGTTTTTACCGGCTTTCTATATACCTTAAGCTAAGATACCTTAAGCTTATTATACAATCCCTCTTTAAGGTTTAGCGGCAATCCCCTTTAACTAAAGTAATAAGCTATAAGCTTATACCTTTACTTTTTTAGCGGACACTTTATCTTTACTAGTCTTTATAGCCCCGGTTAACGTCCCTCGCTACTTAGTAACGGGTAGCGATATAAGAATATAGCGTATTACTTTTTAGTAGGTATTTATTATATATTACGGAATCTAAACGGCTATGCTTAAACTCCTTACTTTACTCTTAAAAAGCCTTACAGAACCCCGCAATAAAAACGCTTAAAGCACGTACTATAAAGGCTCGCCTAAAAAGATATAACGAACATTACTAATTAGACCCCGCTAAAGTCTCCGAGATAGAACTATAAAGGGTTAAAAGCCTACTTAACTATAGTTTACAACGTCTAACTATAGTTTATAACGTCTTTAACTATAAAAGATACTATAAAAACTACTAAGCGGATTCCGCTAGTATCTTTAAAGGATATTTAAGGATTTTTATAGGATATCCTAACTATAGTTCGACTTATTTATAACTATAAAAGCACCTTAAAAGATATAGGATAAACCTTACCGCGATTTTTAAGGGATATTTAAGGATATTTAAGGGATTTCCTTAATTATAGTCTATAGTGTTTTTAACCGGGCTTATACTTAGTTTATTAAGCGATTCTACGAGGATATTTATAGTTTATCTACGCACTATAAATAGTATAGTTAAAGATCCTTAAAATTAGCTTAAAGAACTAAGTATAAAGTAGCTAGCTATACTTTTAAGAATAAATAAGCTTTTTCTTATTTTTAAACCTCTATATACGTTTATATATAGTAATTAGTCCGTTATACCGGCTTAATTAGCGGTAATTAGTCCGTAGTACCGGCTTTAACTAGCGGTAATTAGTCCGCGCCCTATCCCCTTATCCTTACGCTATAAAGCATAGTAAATAGTAGTAATTCTTACTTATTTAAACGGAAATCCCTTAAATATCCGCTAAGCTAAAAGTAACTATATCGCACGATTAAGTACTTATTTTATAGGAAGTTAAATACTAAACGATATTTTCTTTAATAAGAAGCTCTTATTAGCTTTTAAGTCTAACCTTAATAATAAGCACCTCTTTCTTAACGCGCTTATAATAAATCTTTAAGATAAGTAGGCCGTAAAAGCGGAAAAGGCCGCGGCTTATTAAGCATATTAGTTTAATAATCTCCCTTACCCTTTTTTAAGGTACTAGACCGCGATAGCTTATAAAGCTAGATAAGAGGTAAAATAAGTCTTACTTAGCTAAGCTAAGATTACTACCCTTTAAAAGGCAATCCGCTTTTAAAATACTAATAAAGGATAAACTATAAAATAATAGAACTTATATAACTAAGTAAACTAAATTTAGTATTACTTAAATAAATTAATTATCCTTTAAATAAAAAAGGTAAGAATAAGCTAACTTTAAAACTATCTTGCTCCCCGCCTGCTAAATACCCTCCGGATCGAGCTTATAATAAAGTTACTTTTTCCTTAAGATAATAAGCTTAGTAAATCTTTTTTACTATGTACTACTAATAAAGTTTAGCTTAAAGGCCTTAATTAAAAATCCGCTTTAAAGGATACTTAGTAGCTTCTTAGTTTAGTATTACTATTTAGCCTTATCCGCTATAGCCGCGCTAACTAAGGCATTTTCGGGACTCTTAATTAATAAAAACGAGCCTTTTATACTAAGGGCCTTATAGTATATTAGATTTTAAGACGCGTATAAGATAAAAGGTTAAGCGCTTAGCGAGAGTATTAAGACTAAGACCTTAATAATAAGCAATAAGGACGCGGTAAGTAATACCTTTAGTAGGCTAAACCTATTTATACTAAGCGCGTAGATACTAAGACTAAGTATAGCTTTAAGCCTTTTAGTAAGAATAGTAATAATATCGAACGAATAGTTCTTTAATCTTCTTTAAGCACTAAGAAAAGAAGATATACTTACTAATCTTTAAGAAAAACCTTAACTATAAGCTTAGGATATAAGGAGATTTAACTTATTAAGACGTTTAAAAGTATCCTTTAACGAAGTTTAAGAAGATAATAAAGCTAATATGTTTTAAGAAGTAAACCGTTTTATTAACTTTATCCGCTAAAACGCTAATAAAGGCGAGGCTTATATAAACGAATAAGCTATTTAATTGCCCCTTTTCTTTAAAGAAAGTGCGGCGGAATAGTATTTTATAGACCTCTTAAAACTATAATAAAAAGGACTTAGTAAGCCCGGTATTAAACTAAGCTAATAAATCTCCGCCTTATAAAAACAGTTCGGAATCCGCTTAAATATAGCGATATAAGCACTTAATAAAAAGCATTTTACTATTAAAGATATAGTAGTAAGATTTAACTTTAAGTCTTAAATATCGCGCTTATAATATAAAGCTAAGGCCGCACTTTATTAGCTAAACTACTTAACTATAGTAATTTACTAAAAGCTAGACGTTTACTTATAAGAATCTTTATAATATTTAGTAAGAAACGAGGATATTAATAGATAGATTAATAAATATAAGGAAATTCTTCTTTAGCTATAAGTTAAATATACTTAAGGATCTTAAAAGCACTTATTAGCGCGAAAGAAATAGGTTTAACTTATAAAAAGGCGAGGGCTAACTAGCCGTACCCTATACGCACTTAAAGAATAGTTTAAGACGCCCCGGCTATCTATTAAGGGCTCGCTAAGGCTAAGGGTTATGTTTTTAAACCGCTAAATAAAGGCGGATATACTATAAGCCTTATAGCGCTTGCTAAGTTAAGGGAAAAATCCGCTTAAATAGCTAAGAATATAAGCTAAGGTCTTTTAGCTTAAGAAAGAAGGAACTTTTAAGACTATATACTTACTAATACTAAAGCTAAAGCGGGTATACCCCGCGATTAAGGAAAGAACTATAGTAAAGACTAATAACTATTTAAAAGATAAAAAGTACGATATAGAAAAAGCTTAGTTAGATACTAATTAAAGCTTAAAGGAAACCGTAATCTATATTATAGCAAACTTAGTATAGGAGGCTAATAAAGTATATAGATTTTATAGCGGAGTATTCCCCTTAAAGAATAAGCTTTATTAATATATTAAAGATAAATACCCCCTTAACCTTAATTAAGATATTGCTATTTAAAGACGTAGCTTAGTTTAGTAAGTAGTTATTTAGAAGCTATAAAGCGTTTAGATAGTTAAAGCTTCCCTTATCGTCTAGCTATTAAACCTTAATAAGCTATTATAATTTACCTATATACGCTTATTAGTCTATAGAAAAGAAAGGCCTAAGATAAGTATTAAAGCCTATATAAATACTAAGGCAAACCGAAGCCTTATTTAAGCCGACTTAATAAAGACCTTTTAAGATATAACTATAAACTCCTTTTAACGAATTCTTATTTAAGGAGTAAGAAGGATAGCTACTATTAAATAAGTAGAATTTACCGCGTATATATTAAGAAGGCTAAACGGTAGCCTTATAATCGTAAAGGTAAGAATCGGCGCTTAAATAGTAAAACGCTTAGCGGCTAATATATTACTTAGCTAAGACTTTTTAGTTCTGTATTAAGGGGACCTTATTAACTTTATATCTATCTTATAGATTAAGGCTTATAAAGGGGTTAAGGCCGAAGTTAAGATAGTTTAGCTAAGACTAGTAATACGTAAACGGGTAATTTACTTCGTTACTACGACGATTTCAGCTAGTTTTAGCTACGCCTTACCTATATAAGTCCGGGCGCCGCTATTAAGGCGTAATATAATATTTTTCCTTAATAACCTTAAGCTTGCCCGGATAATAATATAAGATTATAAGAGCTTTATAGCGATAAGCTATTTTAAGGAATTATTAATACTCCGCTAAGGCTAAAAGGTAAGGATAATTATAGACCTTAATAAGTAGTTTTAGCTATATAAAAAGGTTAATACTACTACTCTTTTAGCGGAAGCCCTTATAGAAAATCTAGATAAAATAGACCCCGCTAAGGACTTCCTATAAAAGGATTTTATAGTAAACTATAAACTTAAAATTAGCCGAACTAAGGACCTACCTAAACTTACTACTAATAAAGGCGTCCGGATCTACGCTAAAGACTTAAAATACGTATTAAAAGTCTAAAATATCTTTTAATCGTTTCCTTGCTTTTAAAGAAATAAAGGAGTAGTATATATAAATAAATCTAAATATATACGTATTCTTTTAATAAAAGGATAGTAATATTAATAAGTTATATTAAGATTATACTTATTAAGCAATAAAGATAAAAAGGTAGTAGATATAATATTCGGCTAGCTAACCGCATAAGGCCGATTAAAATAAGTCTACGGGCTAACCTTATTTATAGCGCCGGTATTCGAAGTATAGAAGATAGTAAATAAAAAGGAAAAAGGATAAGTAATCGTAAACTTATAGGGGATTAACGCTATTACTACTTTAAACGCTTACTTAATGCCCTTTTAAAGCGATATAATTAAACGCCTTTAAGAAAAGAAGTTTATTAATATAATAAACGTATAATCGTTTTTTTATTAGTTCTTAGTTTACTAAGACTATTAAGAAAGGTTTATAGTTATAAGCTATCGCGGGCTAGAAAGATTACTAGTAATATTTATAGGCTTTAAGAACTTCTTAGTAGACGTTTAAAGGTTTATCGATAACGTCCTCCGTAAATACTAAGAATATACGGCGGCTTATATTAACGATATTATTATTTACTTTAATATAGCTAAAGAATACCTTTAATATTTAAAGGCTATATTCCGCGCCTTTTATAACTATAATATTACTTTATCCGGACTAAAGTCCTTCTTAGTATACCCGTTTCTATAGCTCCTTAGATTAAAGGTAGACGCTATTAGCTTAATAAATATAAACGAATACGTATAAGCTTTAAAGGATATCGCGTTCTTAAAAAACCTTTAATAGCTTAAGGAATAGATTAGCCTTACTAAGTAGCTATACTATATAGTCCCGTATTTTACTAAAAAGGTCGACGTCTTATAAAAATAAAAGATAGAGCTACTTTAAGTAAGATAAAAAAAAGGAGTCCCTTAAAGGGGCTAAGGATAGGCTTAATATGCCGCGAAAGTCGCTTTTTAGCTTACTTTAAAAGAAGAAAAAGCCTTCGCGATTTTAACTAAGAAACTTACTAAGCTTTAAACGATTTACTACTTCGACCCCGCTTAATAACTATTAATCTAAATCGATATATCCTAAGAATATAAAGTAGCGGCTATAGCTTTTTACTTAAAAAGAAGGTACGAAATAAGATAAAAAGACGCTACTAGCCCGGACTAAGGTCTAGCTTATTACCTACTTAAGCCGCGCTTTTTAAGGCGAAGAACCTTAATACTAGCTTATAAAACTTAAAGTAGCCGGTTTAGTATAAGTAGTATATAAATTACGCACTATAGTACTATCCGTAAGAACGCTATAAGTAGTCGTCTTTACTAACTATATAAGCACCTATAAAATTATATATTAGAAATCCTTATTTTTTATTAATATAAAATCTAACGATAAGCTAGTCTTTATATCTTAATACTTACGCTAATTCCCCCTTAAAGTATACTATATCGTAAGCGTTAAAAACGTAATGCCGGACGCGCTCTTATATCTATAATACTAAGATAATAAGCCGGTATCCTTAAACTAAAAAGGGGAATTAAAACGTATTTAGGAAAATAAGATAACGGACCGTATATTCCTTTACGCGAAAACATTAATCGAATTACCGCTCCGCTAAAAAATAATCAATCGATATATAAAGGATATATAATAAGTAAAGATTATAGCGTAGCTTAGCGATAAGGATAATATCCTTAAACTCTTATTCTTTTAGTTATAAGGGTTGCTATACTTTATAAAGAACAACGGACGCCGGAGACTATATATCCTTAAGACTTATACTAAAAAGATTATTAAAGACGCATATACTAAATATTTTTATACTAGCCGTACTTATATATAGTAAAATCTATTTAAAAGCTTCTTAATCCTATAGCTTAGTAAATACGTAGATAAGGTTATAAATAGCTATAATACTTATTACTATAACTAAACCGATAAAAGTAAAAGGTTAAAATAGCTTATTTTAATTTAAAGCCCGCCGGTTTTATATTATATAATAGTAATAAACTTTATAACTAGGCTTTTAGTTGTCTAAGCTAAACAATCCTTATAGAAAGATCTTATAAGGAACGACTTTAATACTTTACTAACTATAATTAATAAATTCTTAAAAATATATCTCCTTATCTTAAGTAATAACTAGTTTATAGCGGAAGACTAAGTATAAGCATTATATACTAAACTACTCCGCGCTAACTAAAAGATTTTAAAGGGGATAACCTTTAACTAAGACGTAAAGTTTACCTTAGTATTTTAATAGACCTTATAATAAGCCTTTAAATTAAAGCTTTTTATATCGACCGCTTAGTACTATTAAACCAACGGCCTATTAAAAAGGCGAAACTAGACTATAGAAATCGCGCTATGATTCTTTACCGCTAATTTCCTAAACTTACGCTAAACCGATATACTAATCGCCTTTTAGTTTAGCCTTAATAATTCCTTCTCCTTAGTAATTTACGCGGCCCTTAATAAGCTTATTATAAGGATAAGAATAGATAATAGCCTTTAGTTCCTTAATAACTACTTATACTAACGAAACTAAGAGGTTTTATAAGAAAAAGCTAAGTTAGCTATTGCTTATACTTAGGCCGTAATAAAGGATAGATATAATAAGAAACACCGCTTGCTAAAATTTAAGCTTAGCGATTAAGTTTAGCTATAGCTTAGCAAAGGCTATTATATTGTAAACGGTAAACTAGCAAAGCTTTAAGAAAGATATATTAAGCTATTTAAGGTTACCGCTAAAATAAGATAGCTTATATATTAGCTAAATATAAAAAAGTCCCTTAATATCTATTTAGTTATTTTAATAATATAACTACCTTTAGCGGACGAGCTAGCTATATACTTAAGACTAGTTTAAGATAAAGGGATACTTTATATAAATAAGTAAGAAGTAAAATAAATCCTATAAAGCTATATAATAAAAAAAGGCGGCGGAAAGCTAAGGAAGGAGTTCTTTATAGCTTAAAAAAGCTAGCTAAGTAGCGATAACTTATAAGTAAACGAAAAAGCGGTCTTCTCGCTAAAAATCGAAAAAGCCTTCGAAAAAGCATAAGAAGAGTTAGCTACTTAAGTAGTTTAAATAAAAGTATAACGCGCGGCCTTTATAACTTAATATAAAACTCTTTAACTAAGAAAATTAAGCGGTTAGGCCTAAGTATAAGACTTAAAGGCTACTATAAGTTATAAGAAACTATACCTTATTACGCTTAAGGTAATTAGTAATTTTAATAATAATATACCGCCGTTTACCTTAAGTAAAAAGGCCTTTTTAGCCTTATAGTATATATATTTAAATTCTCTCCGCCGCCCGCCCTTTTTTCTTTCTTTTTTTCTTTTTATATTTATATTTCTCTTTACCGCTAGCTATAGCCCGCCGCACTTCGCTTACTCTTATACGTATAACCTTCTTTACCTTAAGCCTACGATCCTTATACTCTTATTTTAAGTCCCTTTATTATTTAACGTCTCTTATAGCTAAGATTAGCTATTTTATAACTACTTTTTTAGCCTGCTTTCCTATAAGCCCTTACGCTTTTAATACGAAGGATATAAGTAAGCGCTTAAGCTTTATAAAAACAAGGCGGCTATTCTTTATAGCTTTAAGTCCTTTAGCAAGAGTTAAAACCTTTAAGTTTAAGCTTTTATATAAACCTACGCCGCTTTTTATAGCCGCGCTTAAGCTAATAGATTTAACTTAAACTATAGTACTATAAGGGACGGCTTATACTACCCTCTTTAAATACTTAACTTAAACGACTTACCTCTTAGCCTTATACTATAGCCTCGTTTAAATAGCCTATTTTGCGGCAACTTAGCTATACCTCTCGCCTAGCTTTTACTATCTAAAAGCCTCCGCTACTTATATATTTTTTAAGGTATAGCCGGAAATCTTTATTAGCTAAATAACTAGCTAATACTTAACGCCTTTAAGTTAGCTAACCTTATTATAGTCTTAAGATTTATAGTAGCCGCTATAGCTAGTAGAAACTTACTTTAGCTAAATAACTAAAACGACGTCCGCGCTATCCTTAACTACGTATTTAAGGCTTAGCTTAACTAGTTTATAGCTAGGTTTATAGCGGCGTTTTAAGCTACTATAACTCAAACCTTATCTTACTTTATACGCGGTTTAGCCTATACTATAAAATCCCCTTCTTAGCTTATAGCCGCTATAAGCCTTAAGCACTCGTTTAGTCTCGCTTAATAAACGCTTTTTCCGCTTACTACTATGCTTAGCTTAGCTATATAAAGGTATATAAGCGCCTTACTATAGTCTATCCGCTATCCCTCCTTAAATAAAAAAGATAGCGATAACTAGCCTCGCGATATATTCCGCCGCTTAATCTTATAAAAGCCGCTAGTAGTGATTAATACGATCTTTAATAGGCCCGGCTTCGTAGGCTTATACTCTAGCGATAGGATTATAATAATCGGGAATTTCCGCTTAGCTTTAAACTACGCTAAGTTTTACTTATAGGCCCGTAAAGAGTTTAAACGCGACTTAACTTTAACTTAAGTAATAAAATTCCTAGGCTTTAATATCCGCTTTCTTAGCCGCACCGACTATACGCTTTATATTCTTACCCTTAAGGCCCCCTTTATAAAAAGGTTCTTTTAAACTATTAAGCACGTTTAAAACCTTAAAAGTAAGGAGTTAAGTATTAAGGCTATTAAAGACCTTATTACTTGCTTTTAAGCGGGAATAAAGACGTTTAATACCTTAGTACTAACTATACTTATTAATATTAGTAAGATAGCCTACCCTTACCTTAATACCTTTTTAGTAGCTAGATATATATTAGTTAGCGGAAAGGTATAAGTAGTAGCGCTATATAAGAAGAATAATAAGTTAAAAAGCCTAGCGACGGAAAGCGGGGGATAATTATAATAGCGGTAGTAAGTAAGATATAATATCTTGCTTATAAGCGGCTTATAAAGCTAGTAAGTAAAACGGGAAATTTAGCAAAGGATTAAAAACGGTATAAGAAAAGTAAGTAAGATAATAATATAAGATAAGGCTTAAATAAAACTAGTTTCTTATAATATATCCCGCTAAGGAATTTAAGTATTCCTTAGCGCAGAGACTCCTTACTACTTAATAAGTGCTTAAACATACGCTTTAAAAAAGAGTTAGAAAACTTTATTATAAGTTTTAGCTAGACGCGCTAATCGCCTTAATAAAGATAAAGATATACGATTAAATATAAGATAAAGATTTACGATAAAAGCCGCTAACTAACTATCTTAAGCTACTTAGCTACTATTGTTTAAATAGGCCGAAAAAACTATTAAAAGAATAAGAATAGCGTACTATTAATATAGTATAAAGACGCTACTATAAAGCTATTACTTAGCGCCCCCTTTACTTTATTCTTACTTTAAACCGGGAAGGATATTAGCTTTTCTTTTTAACTTAAAGGAGCTATTATAAAATCTAAATAGCTACGCTTAGACTCCTTACTTTACTCTTAAGGAGCCTTATAAAACCCCGTAATAAGAACGCTTAAAGCATATACTATAAAAGCTCGCTTAAGGAAATATAATAAATATTACTAGTTAGACCCCGCTAAGGTCTTTAAGATATAACTACGGAGGGTTAAGAACTTACTTAATTATAGTTTATAATATCCGATTATAGTTTATAATATCTTTAACTATAAAAAACACCGTAAAAACTATTAAGCGGATTCCGCCGGTATTTTTAAGGGATATTTAAGGATTTCCGCAGGACATTTTAACTATAGTTTAACCCGTTTTTAATTATAAAAGCACCCCGGAAGATATAGGATAAACCTTACCGCGATTTTTAAGAGATATCTAAGGATATTTAAAGGATTTCCCCGATTATAAACTATAGTATTTTTAACCGGGCTTATATTTAGTTTATTAAGCAATTCTATAAGGATATCTACGGTTTATCTATATACTATAGATAATATAGTTAAAGATCTTTAAAATTAGCTTAAAGAACTAAGTATAAAGTAGCTAGCTATGCCTTTAAGAATAGATAAGCTCTTTACTATTTCTAAACCCTTATATATATTTATATACGGTAATTAGTTTATTATACCGGCCCGACTAGCGGTAATTAGTTTATAGTACCGGCCCCGACCGGCGGTAATTAGTCCGTAGTACCGGCCTTAACTAGCGGTAATAAGTCCGCGCCTTATCCCCTTATCCTTACGCTATAAGGCGTAGTATTATAAGATAAAATAAGAAATTTACGATAACTTAAGTCTTTGCCTTATAATAAGAAATTACCGGTATATAACTAAGAAATATAAAGTAAGTCCTTTATAATTATAAAATAACTCCGCTATATAACGCTTTAAGCTTTTAAACGTTATACTATTAAAAGTATAACTTAAGTACTTTAAGAAAATTACGAAGTAAAGGCATAATATATAATAAATACTTAGAAATTACGGATAAATCTATTAGTATAATTCCTTATAAATATGTTAAAAAAAGACTAAGAAGGTAAAAGGAAGTTAAAAGAAATTCTTATAGGAAATTGCGGTATAAATAAGGAGTAATCCCTTAGCTTAAAAGAAAGGGCAAGTAATTATTTTACTTATTAATTACTAGTTAAATCTGCTTTACCTTAAGGCTTACCTATTATAAATAGTAGTTGGTTTAATTTTACTTGAATATTCTTATTTATAACTTATTTCTTAAGCTTTATTATAATATATAATATTTATTCTTTTAAATATCCTATAGTTTACTAATCCTATAAGTTTATTTTATAAGAGTAAGGTTATAGCTTATATGTTTTACTTAAGTTATATAGTTAAAGTTTAAGCTAAAGTAAGATTATAAAAAGTTTATTAATAAAGATTTAATACGTTATATCTATATAATTAATTAAAAGTGTTTTTTTATTATACTACTTAATTATTATTTTTATAATGTCTTATAAAGATAAAAACTAAGTTAAGCCCTTTTTAGTTTTAAAGAAATATAAATATATATATTTATAGTTTTTTATTAAAATTATACTTTAATTTACTTTTATTATTAATTATTATTATTATACTATTTTTACTATTATTATATTAAACAAAGTAATGTTTTTAACTATAATAAAAGCCCGCTTTTAAAGTTTATTAAGACATAGTCTTATAATATAATAAACTAAGAAGTGAAAATAGTAAATAATATAATAAGTTATAGTATTTTTTAGCTACTTACTTTATTATAAGATTAAAGCTTATAAAAAGGAGAGTCTTTAAGCTTTAGTTATAAGGGTTTATTATTATTATTATTATAAAGTTTATGCTAAAAACTTAACTTAGGTTTTAAAAAGTTTAATATTTTTAAAAAATAAAGAAAAACTAAAGCGCTTAAAGTAAAATATCCTCTTATTTATAATTAGTCCGCTTAGTATAAAGTCTTATAACTTTACGTATAAAAAAAAGTACGCCTTCTGCTATAAGTATATTACGCTTACTAAATAGTTTAACGCGACTTAAGTAAGCTAAAGCTGCTTTTAACTTAAGCAGCCCGCGGCTAAAAGCACTATACTTTAAGCCTTAAGTATAAGCAGTTGTCCGTTTTTTATCCCCTCCTTAATCCGCCTTCTTAACGTATAGTAAAAAGGATAAGTAAGGTTTTTAGCTTATATCCCCTATATAGGTTAAATAGCCTTAATATATTATAGAAGTAAGCTTATAATAAGCCCTGCTAATTAAAGTTTAGCGCTTTATAGCGCTTATAAATTCTTAATTAGGCTTATTATTTACTTACGCCGCCCGGCTATTTATCCTACGTATAGTTATAAAGATAAAGCCTTTTATATACTACGCGCGCGTATATACTTCTTTTTTTTTACTAGAGTTATATTTACCCTCTTTATTAGCTTATTATATATTCGCCGCTTTAGTATTATTATCTATTAGCCGCTTTCCTTTTATTATATTATCGCCGCTATTATTAATATACTAAGTGCTACGCCTTATAGCGAGAGGATAAGGGGACAAGGCGCGGACTAATTACCGCTAGTCGGGGCCGGTACTACGGACTAACTACTACTAGTTAAGCTAGTATAATAAACTAATTACTATATATAAACGTATATAAGGGTTTAAGAATAGTAAAAAGCTTATCTATTCTTTAAGGTATAGCTAGCTACTTTATACTTAGTTTTTTAAGCTAATTTTAAGGATCTTTAATTATACTATCCTTTAATTTATTATTAGTATATAAATAAACCGTAAATATCCTTATAAAATTACTTAATAAACTAAATATAAGCCCGGTTAAAAACACTATAGATTATAGTTAAGGAAATCTTTTAAATATCCTTAGATATCCCTTAAAAATCGCAGTAAAGTTTATCTTATATCTTCCGGGGTACTTTTATAGTTAAAAATAAGTCGAACTATAATTAAGATATCCTACGGAAATCCTTAAAAATCCTTTAAAGATATTAGCGGAATCCGCTTAGTAGTTTTTATAGTATCCTTTATAATAAGAAATATCGTAAATTATAGTTAAGTAAGCTCTTAAGCCTTTATAGTTATATCTTAAAAACCTTAATAAGGTCCGATTAATAATATTCGTTATATCTCTTTAAGTAAGCCTTTATAGTATATACTTTAAGTATTCTTATCGCGGGGTTTTATAAGGCTTTTTAAGAGTAAAGTAAGGAGTCTAAGCATAGCCGTTTAAATTCTATAATAACTCCCCTAAGTAAAAAAAAAAAGCTAACGTCCTTATTAGTTTAAAGTAAGAATAAAGGAGAGGGGGCGCTAAGTAATAGCTTTATAATAGCGTCTTAATACTATATTAATAGTACGCCGTCTTTATCTTTTTAATAGTTTTTTTTAGCCTATTTAGCTAATAGTAGCTAAGTAGCTTAAGATAGTTAGTAGGCGGCTTTTATTATAAATCCTTGCCTCTTATTTAGTTATACGTCTTTATTTTTATTAAGGCGCTTATTAAGTAGTAAGGAGTCTCCGCGCTAAGGAATGTTTAAATTCCCCGGCGGGATATATTATAAGAGACTAGCTTTATTTAGGCCTTATCTTATATTATTATCCTACTTACCCTTTATACAATTTTTTTAATCCTCCGCTAAATTTCTTATACTACTTACTAGCTTTATAGGCCGCCTATAAGCAAGATATTATATTTTACTTATTGCCGCTATTATAATTATCCCCTGCTTTTTATCGCTAGGCTTTTTAACTTATTATTCTTTTAATACGGCGCTACTACCTACGCCTTTCCGCTAATTAATACGCGTTTAGCTATTAAGAAGGTATTAAGATAAGGGTAGGCCGTCCCGCTAATATTAATAAGTATAGTTAGTATTAAGGTATTAAACGTTTATATTCTTATTTTAAAGCGGGTAATAAAGTCCTTAATAGTCTTAATGCTTAACTCCTTGCTTTTAAGGTTTTAGATATACTTAATAGTCTTAAAAAACCTTTTTATAAAGGGGGCCTTAAAGGTAAGAATATAAAGCGTATAGTTAGTATAGCTTATAAAGCGGATATCGAAGCTTAAGAAGTTTATTGCTTAAGTTAAAGTTAAGTCGCGTTTAAACTCTTCGTAGGCTTATAAGTAGAACTTAGCGTAGTTTATAGCTAGGCGGAAACTTCCGATTATTATAATCTTATCGCCGGAATATAAGCCTGCGAAGCTAGGCTTATTAAGGATTATATTAGTTACTACTAGCAGCTTTTATAAAATTAAGCGGCGGAATATATCGCGAGGCTAGTTATCGCTATCTTTTTTTATTAAGGAGGGATAGCGGATAGACTATAATAAGGCGCTTATACGATTTTATATAGCCGGGCTAAGTATAGCGGTAAGTAAAAAAAGCGTTTACTAAGCGGGACTAAACGGGTTCTTAAAGCTTATAGCGGTTTTAAGCTAAGAGGGGGATTTTATAGCGCGGGCTAAATCGTATATAAAGCGAGACGGGGTTTTAGCTATAGTAGCTTAAAATACCGCTATAAACCCAGCTATAAACTAGTTAAGCTAAGTCTTAGATATATAATTAAGAATAGCGTAGATATTATTTTAGTCGTTTACCTAAAGCGGGTTTCCGCTAGCTATAGCGGCTACTATAAATCTTAAGACTATAGCGAGGTTAGCTAACTTAAAGGCGTTAAGTATTAGCTAGTTATTTTACTAATAAAGATTTCCGGCTACGCCTTAAAAAATATATAGGCGGCGGGGGCTTTTAAATAGTAATAGCTAAGTAGGAAGTATAGCTAAGTTGCCGTAAAACCGGCTATTTAAACTACGCTATAATATAAAGGTAAGAGGTAAATCGTTTAAGTTAAGTATTTAAAAAGGGTAATATAGGCCGTTCTTTATAGTGCTATAATCTAAGTCGAATTTATTAGCTTAAGCGCGGTTCCGGAAGGCGGCGTAGGTTTATATAAAAGCTTAAACCTAAAGGTTTTAACTTTTATTAAAGGACTTAAGGCTATAAAGAATAGCCTCTTTATTTTTAAAAAGCTTAAGCGCTTACTTATATCCTTTATATTAAAAGTATAAAGGCTTATAAGAAAGCGGGCTAAAAAAGTAATTATAGAATAGCAAGTCTTAGCTATAAAAGATATTAAACGATAAAAGGACTTAAAATAAGAGTATAAGGATTATAAGCTTAAGGTAAAGAAAGTTATATATATAAGAGTAAGTAAAGTGCGGCTAGCTATAGCTAACGGTAAAAAGAAATATAGTTATTAAAAAAAAGGAGAGAGGGTAAGCAGCGGAGAGAATTTAAATAAGTATACTATAAAGCTAAAAAGGCCTTATTAC
>JAPEBW010000418.1:0-55561 GCA_027405785.1 Ophiocordyceps robertsii | reverse complement strand
CAGGCTATTCAATGCGGGTTTTTACATAATTTATACACCCCCCTATGCATAGCTAATCAGGTAAGGATTAAATAGCTGATTTATTAAAGTAGTAAAATCACTCTCTTACAATAATTATAGGGTATATACATCTATTAAGGGTTTAACATAGCTTATATAAAAGCCGGGCTTATAACTACTAAAAGTATAAGGCGGGAGAAGCACTATAGTATAAAAGGGAAAAAAGTAGTAAGAAGAGCGAATTCGAATTACTTAAAGGTCTAAGTTCTAGCTAGGAAGAAGAGAGAAAAAGAGAGTCTTTTATAAGCGTAAAGAGGTGTTAGCCGGATTATTATTATTTCTCTCCGGGCTATAAAGTAGACTTTTCCGCTTATTCTTTACTAGTACTAAGTTTATATTCGTCCTCTATTAGCGTATAGGAAGCTGTTAAAATCTAATAAAATATTGCTTATATAAAATATTAGCTAGGGTATATTATAATGTTAAGCAAGATATTTATTTACTATTAAGATAAGCTAGTATTAGGATTCTACTCTTTTACTTTTAACTACAAGCCTTATAAGCTGAGGAAAGCGTAAAGAATTATATTATAAGTATAACTAGCTATAAAGGCTACAAGGCCCTTTTATCGGATTTTTCTAACCTCTTTTTACTACTAGATTCTTATAATAAGAAGAAAGTTACTTTTTTTATTAAGAACAATTTTACGAACTTAATTTTCTTTCATACCCTTCCGAATTTAATATTAAAGGAGCTTCTTAACTGCCTTACTAGCTTTTAAAGCTTATATAGAGGTAATTTAACCTTATTATTTATAAAATGTATAAGAATAACTATAAAGCTATATAAAAGGAATACTAAGAATTAATTATAAAATAAAGGATTATTAATAAACCTTCTACCCTTTATATACTAGTATAAACGGCTTTATAAAGCGTGCTAAGAGAGTAATTTCCTAAAAGGCTTATATAAGGCGAATGTTTATAAATTTACTTATTACCCTTTAGCCGGAAATCTAAAAAACGGCTACTTTCTTTTATAATAAGATATCTTAAAGGACTCCTTAAGGTCCTTAGACTTCCCTTACTAAGAAACTATAAACCTAGCTTATAAAGAATAGTAAGGGAATTTCTCTTTTTTCTCCCGATTTATTTACTATTTATATATATAGCTATAAAGCTTACCTTTTAGTAACAAAAGCTCTTAAAAATACTATTAAAAGAGACCTTAAGTTTAAAGCCTATAAAGAAGTAACCTTCTTAATTAGCTCTAACTTTATTAATATTTATCGAATTTTTATCTTTTTTTAATAAAAAGTTCGGAAGGTATAAGATATTACTTTTAATAAGTAGTTTTTCTTAATAAAGATAGTACCTACGTAAAACCCCGTATTATATAAGGAAAATATATTTTAACTATATATTATAGATTATAATAATACTATATACGACAATTTTTTAAGTACTAAGAATTAATCGTAAGACGTAATTAAAACGATAAAGTCGAATCCTCTTACTAATACGCAGCTTTTAGCTTTAAATTTCTCGCTGAAACCTAATGTTATAAATACGCAAAATATACTATTGAAGAGCCTTAAAAAGGCGCTTTTTTTAACCAGTTCTCTTAACGAGATCGTATTACGTAATGAATTTTTAAGCTAGATTTTAAGCCGCCCGCCTTAAAGTATTTATTTTAATAGTATAGCTAACATTCTTATAGCGGAAGAGAGACGAAAGGATTAAGAAAATAGAATAGAAATTCTTTTAAATCCGATTTTTGCCTTTAAACCCTCTTAAGCTTCCTGATTTATAGGGGATTATACTGCTTTTACTGCTTTTTTACCGCTACTTTCCTTATAGCTTCTATAAGCTATATTTAACGCTTTTTTCTACGCTTTTTAAAAAAAGAAGATATATAGTCGGGATTAACGGCCCCTCCCTGAAATTTAGTTAGACTTAGCAACGTACCATTTAAGCAAAGAATTTATAAAAAGCGGAAAAGCAAAGTAAAAATTCTTATTTAAAAGGAAGACCTTTTTCTTTTATTATACGCCTTGAATTTTAATAACTACTTAACCCTTACTTTTAGCTTAGATTTTTACTAATAAATTAAAGAAGCGCGGATATCTATAAAAATTTAAAGCCCGTCTTTATAGACGTAAAGACCTATAGTCTTATAATAATAAAGAAACTTATATAGCTACTTTAATAGTAAAGAATTTCCGTATTCTTATAATTATAGTAGCAAAATTCGACTTAAAGACTTAATCCCTTAACGTAATTAACGTATTTACTAATATAGACCTTAATAAAAAGATCTACGTTTCTTTCCTAGATAGATTTAAAATACCTAGATATATATTACGGTTAGTAAAAGCTATGTATAGACTTTAATAGTTACCCTTTTTTTTATAAAAAGAGCTTTCTTTAGTAAAAAGAGCTTTCTTTATTCTTTATTTCCTAATAGTTTTAATAGTACTTTAAGGAACTTTCTATCTTTATAGTAAATTTTATACTTACTTTATTTTATATCGATAATATTATTATTATATTTTAAAAGGAAGATAAAAAGGAAGCCGTAGATTTTATATCTTACTTTAAAAAGACGTATTCCCTAACTAAAAATAGCACCCTTACTTTCTTTTTAAGACTACGTATTATCTAAGGCTAATAGCTTTAAAAGCTCTATATTCGCTAGTTTACTTATATTAATAAAATACGCAATATATATAACCTTAACCCCTTTATTTTAAAAGATTTCTTTTTTTTATTCCTAAGACTTTAAAGAAGAATATAGCTATTATATTTAATAAAGAAATCTACTATTCTTAATTCTTAAAAGCATTTATTAATTATTTAGCAATTTCTATATAACCGGATATCGCTAAAGCGTTGAATATTATCGTAGAATTAATATAAAATTTCTCTTAGCAATATATATAGCTAGTAAAGTTCTTTATTTCCTACTTTTATTCTTAAGCTATTTTAGTATAAAATCTTTTAATACCAAAGGCTTAGAGCTACTTACCTATATAAAGATAACTTTCGCAGACGACCTTAAGACTAGAAAATCTAGTTAAAGATATGTTATAAGCCTTTTTAACGGACTTATCGCTAACTTTACTAAAAAGCAATATATAGTTACTACCTTTTTTATAGAAGTAGAGCTTTTAGCTCTCTTAAATACGGCAAAGGAACGTATCCCGATTTTACGCTTATTCTTTAGGATCTCCCTTAAACTAAATATTCGAATGCTTATAATTCTTTATTATAATAAATAGACTATACGATCTATTACCTTAGAAATTCTAAAGATTAAAACGGCCTTTAAGCACGTGAAAATCTAAAACTACTAAGCTAAGTAGGAATTTCTTTAGAATATATTTACTATTAAATTTATCCCCTTAAATTTATAAGTCGTAGACAGTCTTGCTAAATTACTACTAAAATAACGCTTTCTTAAATTTCGAAAGTAGCTTCGTCTTATAGATATTCTAGACCTTTACCTCTTCTCTTTTATAGACTTTAATTTAAAATAGCTATTTAAGCTATTTAAGTCTTCTTCTTTTAATAAGGCTCGACTTAAGGGGGTATATTATATCTCTTCCTCGATATAGTAGTAAATACGCAATAAC
Organism: Ophiocordyceps robertsii; assembly: GCA_027405785.1. NCBI lineage: Eukaryota > Fungi > Ascomycota > Sordariomycetes > Hypocreales > Ophiocordycipitaceae > Ophiocordyceps > Ophiocordyceps robertsii. Next base: position 51,927 of record JAPEBW010000418.1, on the reverse strand, counting down.
TTATAGCAGTAGTAGTAGTAGTAGTAGTAGTAGTCGTAGTAGTAGTAGTAGTAGTAGTAGTAGTAGTAGTAGTAGTAGTAGTAGTAGTAGTAGTAGTAGTAGTAGTAGTAATAGCACGAGCCTCCTTAAGGCTGCCTTTTCTTTTTTAGCAATATATAGACTAAAGGCTATTTTATCCTTTAATATATAGACCTTATATAAACTTTCTATAGACCTCCTCTTTTATAAGGACTATTTGTTATTTGTTGTTATTTATTAAACTATTTATTATTTTCTTACTTATTTTAAATTACTCGTTATAATATATAGGCTATTAAATAGCTACTAAAACAATAAAACAAAAGTTTTACTACTAAGTTACTTATTCTTACTTTTTATCTACGATTTAATTCTCTTTATATAAATTGCTTTCTTACTAAATGCCCTAAATAAGCCTTTTTTACGTTCGAAAGTATACTAATTAAGTAGTAAAGATTGTAGTAAAGCTTAAAAAGGTTTAATAAACTAAGTAGCTATTTTAAAGCTAAAAAAAAGTAATACGTAGTACGACTTAAGATTTAAAGACCTTAAAGGGTTATATTTTAATAAGTAGAATTAACGCTATAGCTTAGTATTATATCTATTCCTCGATATAGTAGTAAAATACGCTATAACTAAGAGTAGTAGTAGTAGTAGTAGTAGTAGTAGTAGTAGTAGTAGTTATAAGGGAGTAAAATATACTCTCCCGCAGCTTATAGGCTGATTACAGCATAAATACCACGCGACATAAATGCGCCAAAATATTTATTACATCCGCTATACAATTCTACATACTATATAGATTTTCCTATATTATTCCACGCATATATAAGTAAGATATAAGCAGATTAAGAAGAGGTATATATAGAGACTATATATATAATCCGTGCTAAGTCGCTACGCTACCTCGTATTCCTTGCGGAATTAATCCCTAGGCTTATAAATACTATATTAACTAACTTAATAATAGCTATTAACCTACTATAAATAACTACGCTAGATAGGGGGCTCTTTTCTAAATCACTTAAGTTACTTATAGCTTAGGAATTATCTATATAAGGAGGCCTTAGTCCCCCTTTTACTATAAATAGATTATTAACCTTATATATATAAATATTGCCTATTTCTTTACCTTTTCGCACACTATTTATATCTCTATAATCCCCTTACTTATAGCTATAAGCCTGCTCTTTTCTACACCTATTTACTCCTTAATTAGTTATAAGCCCGGCTTCCCTTTAAGCCGGACTTACCCCCGACACCTACCGACGTGTTTCTAACTATTACGTGATTAAAAAATTCGAACAAAACTCTTTCCTACTTTTTACGTAGTTGCGCTTACTAGGTGTATTTTCTCCGGAATTTCCCTAATATTTTATCGGACTCGGTTCCTTAGTTTTCGCCTCTCCTCCTCCTTTTTACACCTTATGTTTTTATAACCACATTTTCAGGACTATATTAAACATAAAAAACCTTATAAAAGTCTTTCATTATATAATAAAACCCCCGCCTTTTAATAGCTCTTTTCCCTCTTCGCTTACTAAATATAAAGTTTTTTACTTCTTTCTTTAATCTCCTTTATACTCCTCGATTTTTAATTAGCTATTAAGATCTAGAAAACTAGTAAATAAACCCTTTAAAAATTCTCCTACTACGTAATAAGAAACGCACTTTAAAACAAAACATTTTCTATATTTTTAGACCTTTTTATTATATCCTTTTACTAATATCCCTTTAATTAATATTTCTTACTCCTCCTTTTTTAATCGACTTTTATACCGGAATACCTCTTAAATAAGTCTACAATAAATATAGCTACTAAGAACGACTACTAATTTAGAAAGCTAAAAGGTTCTTCGAATTATTCCTCTTAGTTACTCCGAATAGAATCTATTTTTATTTAGGAGAAAGCCGCCGGAGCTATCTCTTAAGATCTATATGCTAAATCCGTAGAGATCCTTGCCCTTATACGTCTTATAGTTAAAGATAGTCCTCTCTCTTAAATAAAATACTTAACGACTAAAAGGTTAGCTTAAGAAGCTTTAAAAACCCTTTATAACTTAGTAAACTTTACCTCGAATTTTCTTCTTATAAAAGAATTATTTTATATAACCCTCGAGACTTATACTTTAATTAAGGTATATCTTAATAAGATAAAAGAGCTTTTCGATAAGCTAAATATACGAGAAATTAAAATCCCCGAGGTAGTGATTATTACTTAGATTTTAGAATATTTAAAAAGCTCCTATTTTAGCTTTATAACTAATATTTCTTAAGCTTTTAAAGATAACGCTTAAGCCTATACTTTAAAATTACTTTCTTCCTCTTTTATTAATAAGTTTAAAAGGATTAAAGCTTTAAAAGGTCCTTCTTTTAATTAGCTATTCTTTTTATATAGTAAAAAACCCGTCTTTTATAAGAATTATAAGAAAAAGGGCTATGCTATAAAAGACTATTTTAGCTTAAGGAAAATAAAGATAAGGTAAAGGTAGTAGGTTTTAAACTAAAAGCTTTTTCTTCCTCTTCCTTTTATAAAAGGACCCTTCCGATTAAACCTTCTTAGGACTATTCGAATACAAATAATAAGCGTTCTACGCCTATACCCTCCTTAGGAAAGTCTTCTTAAGAGAGAGTTTTAGTTACTAGAAAATTAGTAGTTAAAGGCCGAAAAAAAGACGAGTTTCATCCTTAAAAGATTCCTCTTCTTTTAAAGAAATACTTTATATTTCCGACTCCTTAGCTTAAGTAAATAACCCTCCTCTTATACCCTTTATACCCTCTATACCCTCTATACTCTTTATATCTACTATACCCCTTCTGTATACACCTCCTTTATATACCTCTATAAAAGAGAAAAGAAAGGCTAATATAAGAAATATTATAGGACCTTTAAAGCCTCCTCTTTCCTTTACTTCTTAATTTATTTTTAAGGTAGATAAAAATGCTATAAAAATAAAAAAGGGAATATATATAACTTTATCTTTAATATAGAGGCTTGTAAGCATATAGTATATAATAAATCACTCCTTTCTTCTTATAAAGATATATATATAACTATTACTTAAGGAAAAGCGTCTTTTATTATAGTTAAAGGCGTAGGAGATTTATATTTTAAATTTCCTAATAGCAATATACGCTATATATTAAAGAACTGCTTTTATATACCTTAAATTAGTGTTAATATAATAAGCTAACTATCTCTTTATAATACCTTTGCTTTAATAAGTAAAGATAATATAACTCTCTTAGATAAAGAGGCAAATATACTTATAGAAGGCTTTGTTAATAACGGCTTATATTATATTCCTATAGTTATAAAGACTCGCTTTTAAATTATTAATAAAATATATAATATAAAAAGCTTTATAAACAATATACTTATAAATAATATACTTATAAACAATATACCTATAAACAATATAATATCTATAAACAATAAACCTATAGATAATATACTTATAGACAATACCTTTATAAATAAAGATAAAAAGTCTATAGATAAAAAGAAGACTATAAATATACTTTTTTAGCATAAAGAACTAAGACATATAAATTATAAATCACTATATAGATACCTATAAAAAAGGTATTTTAATATAAAAATAAATAAAGCTAATATAAGAAAGATAAAGCAATATAAAGCTTATATAAAAGCTAAATAAATAGATAAAAAGAAAAAGACTCCTTTAAAAAGGAAATATCTCTTTTTAGATAAAATATATACTAATATTCAGGGCCCTATAACAACCCTTGCTTATAATAAAGATATATACTTTATATTCTTTTTAGATACTAAAACTAGATATTTAAGAATATACCTTATAAAAAGTAAGGCAGAATGTCTACTTAAATTCTTAAAATATAAGCAGGAATTAAAAAAAATATAAATAAGACTATTATAAAAGAAGTTTTCTTTAATAATATAAGAGAAGTTATATATAATATAAAACCATACTGCTTAAAAAGCGGCCTTATAGATAATATAAGTCCTGCATATACCCCTTATTTTAACGGCAAAATAAAAAGGATAAACAGAACTATACTTAATAAAGTCCGGGCTATGCTTTTTACCTTAAACCTACTAAAATGCCTATAAGGCTAGGCTATTTTAGCAGCTATATATATATATAATAGGTCCCTACATTCCGCTATAAGCCTTTTATCCCCTATAGAAAAGAAGGATAATATAGCTTTAAGTTTAAAAGACTTAGATAAAATAAAGGTATTTAGAAGCACTATATTTTATAAGAATAAAACCCTTAACAATAAACTAGAGCTTAGAGCTTATAAAGGGGTTATAATTAGCTATAAAGATACCGCTTTGAAAATATATAACTTTTCTAAATAAAGAGTAAAAATTTCTAAAGATATAACTATACTAAAGAATAACTTCTTAAATAAAGAGGAATATACTAATTCTAATAACATGCCTTCTTTAAATAAGCTACTAAATAACTATAATACTTGAAATAACAATACTAAGAATAATAATAATAATAATAATAGCAGTAATAATAATACTTATAATACTAGTAATATAAATACTAACAATATAAATATAAGTAATAATAATATAAATACTAAAGATACTAGTAATATAGATAATAATACTATAGATAATAATACTAGCGATAATAATACTAGCGATAACAATACCTAGCTAAAGGATTAAAGGATTTAAGTAGAAATACTTAAGAAGCCTACTTAATACTATAAAGATTTTATAGAATACCTTATATATAATATTATAATTAATAACAATAATACAGAACATGTTCTTTTTATTATAAAAGGAAATAAAATTCCTAAAAAGCCTGCTACTTATAAGCAGGCTATAAATAGTCTGTAAGTAAAAGACTAAGATAAAGTTATACTAACTAAAATAAACGAACTTATAAGTCTAGATGCTTAGGAAATATAAGAGCTTCTTAGTAATAAGGAGGCTTTAAGAGGCCGATAAGTCTATAGAATAAAGAAGGATAATAAAAATAATATAACTAAGTATAAGGCTCGCTTTATAGCATAAAGCTATAAGTAAATATACGGCCTAACTATATTAAAACCTTCTTTATAACCGCTAGACCCGAGTCTACTAAACTCTTATTAATGCTAGCTATAACTAATAATTAGCAAATACTGCAATACGATATAAAAAATGCATTTATATACATAGATATAAATATAGAAATATATATAAATATACTATAAGGTTATAAAGACTATATTATAAATAAAGACCTTAAGTATAAAGAAAAAAATAATAAGCAGTATAATAAAAATAAAACGCTAGTTGTAAAATTGAAAAAAGCTTTATATAGTCTTAAACAAAGTCCGATGCTTTAGTATAACTTCTTATTTAAGGTCTTAAGCGAGCAAGGATTTTCCTGCCTACATATAGACAAAGGGGTATCTATAAACAATAAGATTTATATAGTTTTATTAGTTTATGGAGACGATCTTCTGTTCTTTAAGCCTATAAAGGATTCTATAACTAATATAATTAATAAGATAAGTAAGGTCTTAAAGATTTAATCTTAAAGCAAAGTAAAGGACTTCTTAAGAATAACTATAACTATAGACAAATCGAAAAAGAACATACATAGATCCTAAGAAAAGTATACCCTTAATAAAATAAAGGAATTTAATAAACAAAATATTAAAACCTTAAAAACCCTGCTATAAAGGGAGTTAAATTAAATAAAACAGAAGACTTTATAGCTATAGAAAAAGATATCCTATTTTATTAAATATAAATAGGCTTACTATTATTTTTAGCATTGTTTTTAAGGTTAGATATATTATACGCAGTAATATTATATGCTAGATTTAGTTTTAATCTAGAAATACTATATTTTAAAGCACTAAATACGATTTAGAAATATCTAAATAAATATCCTAGCTTAGGCATATACTATAACTTTAATATACTATTTAATATGCTATTTTTAAAAGCCTATACTTATGCTAATTAGGCTAGCAATCTTATAGACCGTAGGTCGGTCTCCGGACACTATTTCTTAATAAATAATAACCTTATAAGCTAGGCTTACTAAAAACAAAAATTTAAAGCGCTCTTTTTTATTTAAGGCCGAATATATAGGCCTTAAGGAGGCTAATAAAGAAGCTTAATATTTATATTGCTATTTATATACTATAATAAAAGGAATGTTTATAAATATATCTTAAAATAAAGTCCTTATAATTTTTACGAATAATTAATCTGCTTTAAAAATAGTAAAGAATCTTAAATTATATAAGCTAAGAAAGCATATAGGCTTAGTATAAAGTTTTATACGTAATAGTATTAAAGAAAAGGAAATAGAGGTTAATTATATAAAATCTAAAGATAATATAGTAAATATATTTACTAAGGGATTAGGATTTATACTATTTAATAAATTCCGAAGTTAACTAAGAATTAAAGAGGTTATAATATAAAATTCCTTAAATAGAGGATTTTAGCTATTTCTTAATTCCTTTAGCTTTCCTTTATATATCCTAAGGTTTTTCACCTATATAAAGGTTTTCCTTAAATAATAAAATAAAGACGTTTTACTTAAAATAAATAATAAGTTTTTTTCTTTAAGAAAGATTAAAAGCTTAAAGTCTTTCCCTATAAAAAATAGGTTTTCTTAAGCTATAAAGAAAGAATCTTTCCTTATTTTATGTTTTTTTACTTTACTTTAGTTAGTATGTTTAAAGCGTACTTATATACTATAAGTACCCTTTAAAAGAGGCTATAAGAGAGGAAAATATACTCTCCCGCAGCTTATAAGCTAAATAAAGCTAAAATAACATATGATATAAATACGCTAAAATTTATATAAAATCCGCTATATAATTCTACATACTATATATACCTTTTAATATTATTCCACGCATATTTAAGCAAGATATAAGCAGATTAAGAAAAGGTGTATATAAAGACTATATATATTACTACGCCTTACGGCGTAAGGATAAGGGGATAAGGCGTAGACTAATTACCGCTAGTTAAGGCTAGTACTATAAACTAATTACCGCTAATCGGGGCCGGTACTATAAACTAATTACTGCCGGTTAAGCTAGTATAATAAACTAATTACCGTATATAAACGTATATAAGGGTTTAGAAATAGTAAAAAGCTTATCTATTTTTAAAAGTATAGCTAGCTACTTTATACTTAGTTTTTTAAACTAATTTTAAGGATCTTTAACTATACTATCTATAGTATATAAATAAACCGTAGATATCCTTATAAAATCGCTTAATAAACTAAGTATAAGCCCGGTTAAAAACACTATAAACTATAATTAAGGAAATCCTTTAAATATCCTTAAGTATTCCTTAAAAATCGCGGTAAGGTTTATCTTATATCTTTTAAAGTGCTTTTATAGTTAAAAACGGGTTAAACTATAGTTAAGATATCCCGCGGAAATCCTTAAATATCCCTTTAAGATACTAGCGGAATCCGCTTAGTAGTTTCTATAATATCTTTTATAATTAAAGATATTATAAACTATAGTTAAGTAAGCTCTTAACCTTTTATAATTATATCTTAAAAACCTTAGCGGGATCTAACTAATAATATTCGTTATACTTTCTTAAGCGAGCCTTTATAGTATATACTTTAAGCGTTCTTATCGCGGGGTTTTATAAGGCTCCTTAAAAGTAAAGTAAGGAGTCTAAGCATAGCTATTTAGATTTTATAATAACTCCTTTAAGTAAGAAAGAAAAGCTAATGTCTTTATTAGTTTAAAGTAAGAATAAAGTAAAGGGGGCGCTAAGTAATAGCTTTATAGTAGCGTCTTTACGCTATATTAATAATATACTATCTTTATCCTTTTAATAGTGTTTTTAGCTTATTTAGCTAATAATAGCTAAGTAGCTTAAAAACGTTAGTAGGCGGCTTTTATTATAAATCCTTACCTCCTATTTAGTTATATATCTTTATCTTTATTAAGGCGATTAGCGCGTTTAGCTAAAACTTATAATATATTTTTCTAACTTTTCTTTAAAGCATATAATTAAGCACTTTATTAAGTAATAAGAAGTCTCTACGCTAAGAAATACTTAAATTCCTTAGCGGGATACATTATAAGAGATTAGCTTTATTTAAGCCTTATTTTATATTATTATCTTACTTACCTTTCTATACTATTTTTTAATCTTCCGCTAAAATTCTTATACTACTTACTAGCTTTATAAGCCGCCTATAAGTAAGATATTATATCTTACTTACTATCGCTATTATAGTTATCTCTTGCTTTTTATCGCTAGGCTTTCCGACTTATTATCCTTTTTATATAGCACTACTACTTATACCTTTCCGCTAACTAACGCGCGTTTAGCTACTAAAAAGGTATTAAAGTAAAAGTAAGCCGTCTTATTAATATTAATATATATAGTTAATACTAAGGTATTAAACGTTTATATTCCCGCTTAAAAGCGGGTAATAAAGTCCTTAATAGCCTTAGTGCTTAACTCCTTACTCTTAAGGTTTTAAATATACTTAATAGTCTTTAAGAACCTCTTTATAAAGGGGGCCTTAAGGGTAAGAATATAAAGCGCGTAATTAGTATAGCTAAAAAAGCGGATATTAAAGCCTAGGAATTTTATTGCTTAGGTTAAAGTTAAGTCGCGTTTAGACTTTTTATAGGCCTATAAGTAAAACTTAGTATAGTTTATAGCTAAGCGGAAACTCTTTATTATTATAATCCTATTACTAAAGTATAAGCCTACGAAGCTAAGCCTGTTAAGAATTATATTAGTTACTATTAGCGGCTTTTATAAAATCGGGCGGTAGAATATATCGCGAGGCTAGTTATCGCTATCTCTTTTAGTTAAAGAGGGACGGCGGATAAACTATAATAAGTCGCTTATACGCCTTTATATAGCTAAGCTAAGCGTAGTAGCGGGCGGAAAAAGCGTTCGCTAAATAAGACCGAATAAGTCTTTAAGGCTTATAGCGGTTATAGACTAAAAAAGGGATTTTATAGCACGGGCTAGACCGTATAAAAAGCGGGATAGGGTTTTAGCTATAGAAGCTTAAGACGCCGCTATAAACCTAGCTATAAACTAGTTAAGCTAGGCCTTAAATATATAATTAAGGATAGCGCGGACGTTATTTTAATCGTTTAGCTAAAGCGGGTTTTTATTAGCTATAGTAGTTACTATAGATCTTAAGACTATAGCGAGGTTAGCTAACTTAAAGGCGTTAAGTATTAGCTAGTTATTCCGCTAATAAAGATTTTTAGCTATACCTTAAAAAATATATAGGTAGTAGGGGCTTTTTAATAGTAAGAGCTAAGCGGGAGGTATAGCTAAGTTACCGCGAAACCGGCCGTTTAAACTACGCTATAGTATAAAGCTAGGAGGGAAGTCGTTTAAGTTAAGTGTTTAAAGAGAGTAGTATAAGCTATCCTTTATAGTGCCGTAGTTTAAGTTTAATTTATTAGCTTAAGCGTAGCTATAAAAAGCGGCGTAGGTTTATATAAGAGCTTAAACCTAAAGGTTTTAACTTTTATTAAAGGACTTAAGGCTATAAAGGATAGCCGCCTTTTTTTTATAAAGCTTAAGCGCTTATTTATATCCTTTATATTAAAAGTATAAGGGCTTATAAAAAAGCGGGCTAAAAGAGAAATTATAAAATAGCTAGTCTTAGCTATAAGAGATATTAAACGATAAAAGGACTTAAAATAAAAGCATAAGAATTATAAGCTTAAGGTAAAGAAGGTTATATATATAAGAGTAAGCGAGGTATAGCGGGCTATAGCTAGTAGTAAAGGGAAATATAATTATAAAAAGAAGGAAAGAAAGGAGAAAAAGTAAGCGGCGGAGAGAATTTAAATAAGTATATTATAAAGCTAAAAAGGCCTTATTACTTAAAGTAAACGGCGATATATTATTATTAAAATACCTAATTACCTTAAGTATAATAAGTTATAGTTTTTTATAACTTATAGTAGCTTTTAAGTCTCGTGCTTAAGCTTAACCGCTTAATTCTCTTAGTTAAAGAGTTTTATATTAATTTATAAAGGCCGCGCGTTATGCTCTTATCTAAACTACTTAAGTAACTAACTTTTCTTATACTTTTTTAAAGGCTTTTATAATTTTTAGTAAGAAGACCGCTTTTTCGTTTACTTATAAGTTATAGCTACTTAGCTAGCCTTTTTAAGCTATAAGAAACTCCTTTCTTAGCTTTCCGCCGCCTTTTTTTATTATATAGCTTTATAAGATTCGTTTTACTTTTTACCTATCTAAGTAAGGTATTCTTTTATCTTAAACTAGTCTTAAGCGTATAGCTAGCTTATCCGCTTAGCGTAGTTATACTACTAAAATAACTAAATAGATATTAAAGGACCTTTTTATATCTAGCTAGTATATAAGCTATCTTACTTTAGCGGTAACTTTAAACGGCTTAGTACGTCTTTCTTAAAGCTTTGCTAGTTTACTATCCGTAATATAATAGCTTTTACTAAGCTATAATTTAACTTAATTACTAAGTTTAAATTTTAGCAGGCGGTATTTCTTATTATATCTATCCTTTATAGCAGCCTAAGTATAGGTAATAGCTAACTTAGCTTCTTTTTATAAGACCTCTTAGTTTTATAGGTATAAGTAGTTATTAAGGAACTAAAGGCTATTATATATTTTTATCTTTATAATAAGCTTATTAAAGGCCGTATAAATTACTAAGGAGAAGGAATTATTAAGGCTAAACTAAAAAGCGACTAGTATATTTATTTAGCGTAAGTCTAGGAAATTAGCGGTAAAGAATCGTAGCGCGATTTTTATAGTTTAAGTTCGGCTTTTTAATAAGCCGTCGGTTTAAGGGTGCTAAGCGGTAAATATAAAAAGCTTCGATCTAAAAGCTTATTATAAGGTCCGCTAAAATGCTAAAGTAAACTTTATATCTTAGTTAAAGATTATCCCCTTTAAAATCCCTTAATTAGCGCGGAGTAGCTTAGTATAAAACGCTTATACTTCGTCTTCCGCTATAAACTAATTATTACTTAGGATAAGAAGATATATTTTTAAGAATTTATTAGTTATATTTAGTAAGGTATTAAAGAAGTTCCTTATAAGATCTTTTTTTAAGGATTATTTAGCTTAAACTACTAAAAGCTTAGTAATAAAGTCTATCGCTATTATATAGTATAAAACCGGCAGGCTTTAAATCGGGATAAGCTACTTTAATATCTTACTTTAATTAGTTTAATTATAATAGTAAGTATTATAGTTATTTATAACCTCGTTTAAATATTTATTAAGCTATAAGATTAAGAAGCTTTTAAATAAATCTTACTATATATAGGTACGGCTAGTATAAAAATATTTAGTATAAGCGTCTTTAACAATCTCCTTAGCGTAGGTCTTAAGGATATATAGTCTCCGGCGTTTATCGTTCTTTATAAAGTATAGCAACCCTTATAACTAAAAGAATAAGAGTCCGGGGATACTATCTTTATCGCTAAGCTACGCTATAATTTTTACTTACTATATATCCTCTATATATCCGTTGATTATTTTTAAGCGGAGCGGTAATTCGATTAATACTTCTACGTTAAGGAATACGCAGTCTATTATTTTCTCTTCTTAGATATATTTTAATTCCCCTTCTTAGTTTAAGGATACCGGCTTATTACCTTAGTATAGTAAATATAAAAGCGCGTCCGGCACGACGTTTTTAACGCTTAAGATATAGCATACCTTAAGCGGGAATTAGCTTAAGTATTAAGATACGAGGACTAGCTTATTATTAGATTTTATACTAATAAAGAATAAGAATTTTTAGTATATAATTCTATAGGTGCTTATATAGTTAATAAAGATAACTACTTATAGCGTTCTTATAGATAGTACTATAGTGCGTAACTTATATACTGCTTATATTAAACCGGCTACTTTAAGTTTCGTAGGTTAGTATTAAGGTTCTCCGCCTTAAAAGGCGCGGCTTAAGTAAATAATAAGCTAGACCTTAGTTAAGGCTAGTAGCGTCTTTTTATCCTATTTTATACTTTCTTTTAAGTAAAGAGCTATAGCTACTACTTTATATTTTTAGGATATATCGATCTAGATAAATAGTTATTAAGCGGGGTCGAATTAGTAAATCGTTTAAAGCTTAGTAGGTTTCTTAGTTAAAATTACGAAGGCCTTTTTTTCTTTTAAAGCAAGCTAAAAAGCGGCTTTTATAGCATATTAAGCCTGTCTTTAGCCCTTTAAGGGGACTCCTTCTTCCTATCCTACTTAAAGTAGCTCCGTTTTTCGTTTTTATAGGATATTAACTTCCTTAGCGTAATATAAGACTATATAGTGTAGCTACTTAGTAAGGCCGATCTATTTCTTAAGCTATTAAAGGTTCTTTAAGAACGTAATATCCTTTAAGGCTTATACGCGTTCGTCTATATTTATTAAGCTAATAGTGTTTACCTTAAATCTAAGAAGCTATATAAACGGGTATACTAAAAAGGACTTTAGTTTAAATAAAGTAATATTATAGTTATAAAAGGCGCGGAATATAGCCTTTAAATATTAAAGGTGTTTTTTAGCTATATTAAAGTAGATAATAATATTTTTAATATAAGCCGCCGCGTATTTTTAATATCTATAAAAAACATTATTAATTAATCTTTAAACGTATGCTAAGGAGTTCTTAAAGCCTATAAGTATTATTAATAATCTTTTTAGCCCGCGATAGCTTATAACTATAAACCTTTCTTAGTAGTCTTAGTAGACTAAAAACTAATAAAAAAATAATTATACGTTTACTATATTAATAAACTTCTTTCCTTAAAAGCGTTTAATTATATCGCTTTAAAGGGGTATTAAGTAAGCGTTTAGGGTAATAATAGCGTTAATTTCTTATAAGTCTACGACTACTTATCCTTTTTCTTTTCGGTTTACTGTCTTTTATACTATAAATACTAACGCTGCGAACGGGGTTAGCCTAAAAACTCGTTTTAATCGGCCTTATACGGTTAGCTAGCCGAATATTATATTTACTACCTTCTTATCTTTATCGCTTAATAGGTATAATCTTAATATAACCTATTAGTATTGCTATCTCTTTATTAAAGGAATATATATATATTTAGATTTATTTATATATACTACTCCTTTATCCCTTTAAAGGCGGAGAAATAATTAAAGGATATCTTAGACTTTTAATACGTATTTTAAGTCTTTAGCGTAGATCTAAACGCCTTTATTAATAGTAAGTTCGGGTAGGTCTTTAGTTTAGCTAATCTTAAGTTTATAGTTTACTATAAGATCCTTTTATAAGAAGTTTTTTACGGGGTTTATTTTATTCGGATTTTCTATAAAGGCTTCCGCTAAAGGAGTAGTAATATCGACCTTCTTATATAGCTAACTAAAACTACTTATCGAGGTCCGTAATTATTCTTACCTTTTAGCTTTAGCGGAGTACTAGTAGGTCCTTAAAATAGTTTATCGCTATAAAGCTTTTATAATCTTATATTATTATCCGGGCGAGCTTAAGGTTATTAAGGAAAAATATTATATTATGCCTTAATAGCAGCGCTTAAACTTATATAGGTAAGGCGTAGCTAAAACTAGCTAAAATCGTTATAGTAACTAAGTAAATTACTTATTTACGTATTGCTAGTCTTAGCTAAACTATCTTAACTTCGGCTTCGATCCTTTTATAGGCCTTAATCTATAGGATTAATATAGAGTTAATAAAGTCCTTTTAGTAAAGAACTAAAAAGTCTTAGCTAAGTAATATATTAGCCGCTAAGCGTTTTACTATTTAGGCGCCGATCCTTACTTTTATAACTATAAGGCTACTATTTAGCCTTCTTAATATATACGTAGTAAATTCTACTTATTTAATAGTAGCTATCCTTCTTACTTCTTAAAAAGGAATTCGTTAAGAGGAGTTTATAATTACGTTTTAAAAGGTTTTTACTAAGTTAGCTTAGATAAGGCTTTAGTTTACCTTAGTATTTATATAAGCTTTAATGCTTATTCCGGGCCCTTTCTTTTATAAACTAGTAAGCGTATATAGGTAAATCGTAACGGCATATTAAGGTTTAATAGCTAAACGTTAAAGGAAGCCTTAATAATCTAAACGCTTTATAGCTTTTAAATAACTACTTACTATACTAAGCTACGTCTTTATATAATAATATCTTAGTTAAGGTTAAGGGGGTGTTTATCTTTAATATATTAGTAAAGCTTATTCTTTAAAAGGAATACTTTGCTATAAAATCCGTATACTTTATTAGCTTTTTATATTAAGTTTACTATAATATAAATTACGGTTTCCTTTAAGCTTTTATTAGTATTTAACTAAGCTTTTTCCGTATTATACTCTTTATCCCTTAAATAATTATTAGTTTTTATTATAGTTCCTTCCTTAATTATAAAGTATGCTTACTTTAGCTTTAGCGTTAGCGAATATATAGTCCCGAAGGTTCTTTCTCTCTTAAGCTAAAAGACCTTAGCTTATATTCTTTACTATTTAAGCGGATTTCTCCTTTAACTTAGCAAGCGCTATAAGGCCTATAGTATATCCGCCTTTACTAAGCGGTCTGCGAATATAACCCGCAGCTTTAGCAAGCTCTTAATAAATAACTAAGGCGTTTTAAACTATCTTTTAAGTGCGTACGGGGTATAGCTAGTTAGCCCTCGCTTTTTTACAAGTTAGACCTATTTCTTTTGCGCTAATAAGTGCTTTTAAGATCTTTAAGTATATTTAACTTATAGCTAAGGAAGAATTTCCTAATATTTATTATTCTATTTATTAATATCCTTATTTCTTACTAAACGTTATAAGGATTCCTATAAGTAAATATTTAGCTTTTAGTAAATTATTATAGTTAAGTAGTTTAGCTAGTAAAGCGTAGCCTTAGCTTTATATTATAAGCGCGATATTTAAGACTTAAAGTTAGATCTTACTACTATATTTTTAATAGTAAAGTGCTCTTTATTAAGTGCTTATATTGCTATATTTAAGCGGATTTTAAACCGTTTTTATAAGGCGGAGATCTATTAGCTTAGTTTAATACTAAGCTTACTAAGTTCTTTTTATTATAGTTCTAAAAGGTCCTTAAAATACTATTCCGCTATACTTTCTTAAAGGAAAGAGGGTAATTAAATAGCTAATTCGTCTATATAGGCCTTGCCTTTATTAGCATTTTAGCGGATAAAGTTAATAAAACGGTCTACTCCCTAAAATATACTAGCTTTATTATCTTCTTAAACTTTATTAAAAGATACTTTTAAAGGTCTTAATAGGTTAAAGCTCCTTATATCCTTAGCTCGTAGTTAAGGTTTTTCTTAAGGCTTAATAAGCACGTTTTCTTTTCTTAATACTTAAAAGAGACTAAGAAATTATTCGTTTAATATTACTACTATTCTTACTAAGGGGCTTAAAGCTATACTTAGTCTTAGTATCTACGCGCTAAGTATAAATAAGTTTAGCCTGCTTAAAGTATCGCTTACTATATCCTTATTATTTATTATTAAGGTCTTAGTCTTAATACTCTCGCTAAGCGCTTAACCTTCCGGCTTATATATATCCCGGAATTTAGTATGCTATAAGGCCTTTAGCGTAAAAGGCTCGTTTTTATTAATTAAGAGTCCCGAAAATAGTTTATTTAGCGCGGCTATAGCGGATAAAGCTAAACGGTAATACTAAACTAAGAAACTACTAAGTATTCTTTAAGGCGGATTTCTTATAAAGGCCCTTAAGCTAAACTTTATTAATAGTATATAGTAAAAATATCCGCTAAGCTTATTATCTTAAGGAAAAAGTAACTTTATTATAAGCTCGATCCGGAGGGTATTTAATAAGCGTGGAGCTAAATAGTTTTAAGCTCGGCTTATCCTTATTACTTTTATTTAAAGGATAATCGATTTATTTAAGTAATACTAAATTTAATTTACTTAGTTATATAGGTTTTATTATTTTATAGTTTATCCTTTATTAGTATTTTAAAAGCGGATTGCCTTTTAAAGGGTAGTAGGTTTAGCTTAGCTAAGCAGGACTTATTTTATATCTTATTTAGCTTTATAAGCTATCGTAGTATAGTACCTTAAAAAAGGGTAAGGGAGATTATTAAACTAGTATACTTAGTAAGCTATAGCTTCTTCCGCTTTTATAGCTTATTTATCTTAAAGTTCTATTATAAGCGCGTTAAAAAAAAGGTACTTATTATTAAAGTTAGACTTAAAAGCTAATAGGAGCTTCTTATTAAAGAAAATATCGTTTAGTATTTAACTTCCTTTAAGATAAGTACTTATTTATGCGATATAGTTGCTTTTAGCTTAGCGGATATTTAAGGGATTTCCGTTTAAATAAGTAAGAATTACTACTATTTACTATGCTTTATAGCGCGAGGATAAGGGGATAAAGCGCGGACTAATTACCGCTAATTAAGGCCGGTACTATAAACTAATTACCGCTAGTTAAGGCTAGTACTACGGACTAATTACCGCTAATTAAGCTAGTATAATAAACTAATTACTATATATAAATATATATAGGGGTTAAAAAATAGTAAAAAGCTTATTTATTCTTAAAGGTATAGCTAGCTACTTTATACTTAGTTTTTTAAGCTAATTTTAAAGATCTTTAACTATACTATTTATAATATATAATTAAACCGTAGATGTCTTTATAAAATCGCTTAATAAACTAAATATAAGCTTAGTTAAAAACACTATAAACTATAATTAAGGAAATCCTTTAAATATCTTTAAATATCCTTTAAAAATTGCGATAAGGTTTATCCTATATTTTTTAAGGTGCTTTTATAGTTAAAAATAGGTTAAACTATAGTTAGGATATCCTATAGAAATCCTTAGATATCCTTTAAAGATACCGGCGGAATCCGCTTAATAGTTTCTATAGTGTCTTTTATAGTTAAAGACGTCGTAAACTATAGTTAGGTAGGCTCTTAACCCTTTATAGTTATATCTTAGAAACCTTAGCGGGATCTAATTAGTAATATTCGTTATATCTCCTTAAGCGAGCCTTTTTAGTGCGTGCTTTAAGCGTTCTTATTACGGGGTTTTATAAGGCTCCTTAAGAGTAAAGTAAGGAGTTCCGGCGTGGCCGTTTAAATTCCGTAATATGTATAATCCGTGCTAAGTCGCTACGCCACCTTGTATTCCTTACGGAATTAATCCCTAGGCTTATAAATATAATATTAACTTAATAATAGCTATTAGCTTACTATATATAACTACGCTAAATAGGGGGCTTTTTTTTAAATTCCTTAAGTTACTTATAGCTTAAGAATTGTCTTTATAAGGAGGCCTTAGTCCCTCCTTTACTTTAAATAGATTATTAACCTTATATATATATATTTTACTTATTTCTTTACCTTTTTGCATACTCTTTATATCTTTATAATCCCCTTACTAATAGCTATAAGCTTGCTCTCTTTCGTACTTATTTACTCCTTAATTATAATAAAGTAAAAAGTAGTAAATAATTTATGTTTTATACTTAAGGCTTATATTAATTCTTACTAAAAGTTCGAAATAAATTTCTAATCTTTATTTAAAATAATTAAACTTAAAAGTCCTTAATTAGCTATAATATATCTTATAAAAGTATAAGATAACCTTTTTACGTTTATAGCTTTATATATTAAAATAAAATAGCCGTACCTTATAAAACGATTAATTATAACTAAAATAGAATTATTTTTATACTAATTATAAAATTTATAAACTTTAGTAATTTTAAAATCAAGTTTAAAGCTATAATGTCTTAAAGTCTTTATTACGTCTTATAGTATAAGGATAAGGAGATAAGGCTCGGACTAATTACCGCTAGTTAAGGCCGGTACTATAAACTAATTACTATTAGTTAGGCCGGTATTACGGACTAATTACTATATATAAACGTATATAAGGGTTTAGAAATAGTAAAAAGCTTATCGTTTCTTAAAAGTATAGCTAGCTACTTTATACTTAGTTCTTTAAGCTAATTTAAAAGATTTTTAACTATATAATCTTTTTATTTATCGTTAGTACGTTAATAAACCGTAAATATCCTCGTAAAATTACTTAATAAACTAAGTATAAGCCCGGTTAAAAATACTATAAACTATAGTTAAGGAAATCCCTTAAATATCTTTAAATATCTCTTAAAATTCGCGATTAGGTCTATTTTATATTTTTTAAAGTGCTTTTATAATTAAAAATAGGTTAAACTATAATTAAAATATCTTATAAAAATCCTTAGATATCCCTTAAAGATACTAGCCAAATCCGCTTAATAGTTTTTATAGTATTCTTTATAGTTAAAAACGTTATAAACTATAGTTATATAAGCTTTAAAACTTTTATAATTATATCTTAAAAACCTTAATAAAGTCCGATTAGTAATATTTATTATATTTCCTTAAGTAAGCCTTTATAGTATATACTTTAAGCGTTTTTATTATAGGGTTTTATAAGGTCTTTTAAAAGTAAAGTAAGGAGTTTAAGTATAGCCGTGTAAATTTTATAATAACTCCCTTAAGTAAAGAAGAAAAGCTAATATCTTTATTAGTTTAAAGTAAAAATAAAGTAAAGAGGGCGCTAAGTAATAGCTTTATAGTAACGTTTTTATACTATATTAATAGTATACTATCTTTATTCTTTTTATAGTTTTTTCGGCCTATTTAGCTAATAGTAGCTAAGTATCTTAAGATAGTAAGTAAGCGGCTTTATTATAAATCCTTATTACTTATTTAGTTATGCCTTTTTATATTTATTAAGGTAATTAGCGCGTTTAGCTAAAACTTATAATAAGGTTTCTAACTTTCTTTTAAGGCGTATATTTAAGTACTTATTAAGTAGTAAGGAGTCTTTATACTAAGAAATATTCGATTTCCTTAATAAGATACGTTATAAGAAACTAGCTTTATTTAAGCTTTATTTTATATTATTATCTTACTTACCCTTTACGCTGTTTTTTAATCCTCCGACGAATTTCTTATACTACTTATTAGCCTTATAAGCTACTTATAAGCAAGATATTATATCTTACTTATTATAGCTATTATAGCTATCCCTTACTTTTTATTACTTAGCTTTTTAACTTATTATCCTTTTTATATAGCGCTACTACTAATACTTTTCCGCGAACTAATATACGTTTAGCTATTAAAAAGGTATTAAAGTAAGGGTAAGCTATCCCGCTAATATTAATAAGTATAGTTAGTATTAAGGTATTAAATATTTATATTCGCGCTTAAAAGCGGGTAATAAAGTCTTTAATAGCCTTAATGCTTAACTCCTTACTTTTAAGGTTTTAAACGTATTTAATAGTTTTAAAACACTTCTTTATAAAAGGGGCTTTAAAGATAAGAATATAAAGCGTATAATTAGTATAGCTAATAAGGCGGATATTAAAGCCTAGGAATTATATTACTTAAGTTAAAGTTAAGTTGCGTTTAGACTTTTTATAGGCCTATAAGTAGAACTTAGTATAGTTTATAGCTAAGCGGAAACTTTTAATTATTATAATCTTATTACTAAAGTATAAGCTTATAAAGCTAGGCCTATTAAGGATTATATTAATTACTACTAGCGGCTTTTATAAAATCGGGCGGCGGAATATATCGCGAGGTTAGTTATTGCTATCTCCTTTAGTTTAAGAAGGATAGCGGATAAACTATAATAAAGCATTTATACGCCTTTATATAGCTAAGCTAAGTATAGTAGCGGGGGGGAAAAGCGTTTACTAAGTAAGACTAAATAAGTCCTTAAAGCTTATAGCGGCTATAAGCTAAGAAGGGGATTTTATAGCGCGGGCTAAACTATATATAAAGTAAGATAGGGTTTTAGCTATAATAGCTTAAAACGCTACTATAATCTTAGCTATAAACTAGTTAAGCTAAGCTTTAAATATATAGTTAAGAATAGCGTAGATATTATTTTAATTATTTAGCTAAAGCGGGTTTTTATTAGCTATAATAGCTACTATAAATCTTAAGATTATAGCGAGGTTAGCCAACTTAAGAGCATAAGGTATTAGCTAGTTACTTTACTAATAAAGATTTTTAGCTACGCCTTAAAAAATATATAGGCGGCGGGGGCTTTTAAATAATAAAAGCTAAGTAAGAGGTATAGCTAAGTAATTATAAAACCGGCTATTTAAACCACGCTATAGTATAAAGCTAAAAAGCGAGTTATTTAAGTTAAGTATTTAAAGAAAGTAATATAGGCTATTCTTTATAGTGCCGTAATTTAAGTTAAATCCGTTAGCTTAAGCGCGGTTACGGAAATCGGCGTAGGTTTCTATATAAGCTTAAAATTTAAGGTTTTAACTCTCGCTAAGGGACTTAAAGCTATAAAAAATAGCCGCCTTGTTTTTATAAAGCTTAAGTGCTTACTTATATCCTTTATATTAAAAGCGTAAAGGCTTATAAGAAAATAAGCTTGAAAAGTAGTTACGGAATAGCTAGTCTTAGCTAAAAAAGATATTATATAATAAAAGGACTAAGAATAAAAATATAAAGATTATAAGCTTAAAGTAAAGAAAGTTATATATATAAAAGTAAGTAAGGTATGGCGGGCTAAAGCTAGTAGTAAAGGGAAATATAGTTAAAAAAGGAAGAAAGAAAAAAAAAGAGGGTAAGAAGTAAAGAGAATTTAAATAAGTATACTATAAGGCTAAAAAGGCCTTATTACTTAAAGTAAATAGCGGTATATTATTATTAAAAGAACTAATTACCTTAAGTATAGTAAGTTATAGTTTCTTATAACTTATAATAGCCTTTAAGTCTTATACTTAAGCTTAACTACTTAATTTTCTTAGTTAAAGAGTTTTATATTAAGTTATAAAGGCCGCGCGTTATACTCTTATTTAAACTACTTAAGTAGCTAACTTCTTTTATGCTTTTTTAAAGGCTTTTATAATCTTTAGTAAAAAGACTACTTTTTCGTTTACTTATAAGTTATAGCTACTTAGCTAGCCTTTTTAAGCTATAAAGAACTTTTTTTATTATAAAGCTTTATAAGATTTATTTTACTTTTTACTTATTAAAGTAAGGTATCCTTTTATCTTAAACTAAGCTTAAGTATAAAACTAGCTTATTTACTTAGCGTAGTTATTTTACTAAAATAACTAAATAAATATTAAGGGATCCTTTTATATTTAACTAGTATATAAGCTATCTTATTTTAGCAGTAACTTTAAACGGCTTAGTATATTTTTCTTAAAGCTTTACCGGTTTACTATTTATAATATAATAATCTTTATTAAGCTATAGCTAGACTTAATCGCTAAGCTTAAATTTTAGCAGGCGGTATTTCTTATTATATCTATCTTTTATATTAGCTTAAGTATAAGCAATAGCTAACTTTACTTCTTTTTATAAAACCTCTTAGTTTTATAAGTATAAGTAGTTATTAAGGAACTAAAGGCTATTATTTATTCTTATCTATATAATAAGCTTATTAAGGGCTATATAAATTACTAAAACGAAAGGATTAATAAGGCTAAACTAAAAAACGATTAGCGTATTAGTTTAGTATAAGTTTAGGAAATTAGCGGTAAAGAATTATAGCGCGATTTTTATAGTTTAGTTTCGCTTTTTTAATAGGCCGTTAGTTTTAAGGTACTAAGCGGTAAATATAAAAAGCTTTAATTTAAAGGCTTGCTATAAAGTCCGCTAAAATGCTAAAGTAAACTTTACGTCTTAGTTTAAGATTATCTTTTTTAAAATCCTTTAATTAGCGCGGAGTAGCTTAATTTATAACGCTTATACTTTATCTTCCGCTAAAAACTAATTATTACTTAAGATAAGAAGATTTAGCTTTAAGAATTTATTAGTTATTATTAATAAAGTATTAAAGAAGTTCTTTATAAGATCTTTTTATAAAAGTTATTTAGCTTAAACTACTAAAAGCCTAGTAATAAAGTTTATCGCTATTATATAGTATAAAACTAATAAGCTTTAAATTAAGATAAGCTACTTTAGCGTCTTACCTTAATTAGTTTAGTTATAATAATAAGTATTATAGCTATTTATAACCTTATTTATATATTTATTAAGCTATAAGATTAAGAAGCTTTTAAATAGATCTTATTATATATAAGTGCGACTAGTATAAAAATATTTAGTATAAGCGTCTTTAATAATGTCCTTAGTATAAGTTTTAATAGTATATAGTCTTTAGCGTTTATCGTTTTTTATAAAGTATAATAACCTTTATAACTAAAAGAATAAAGGTTTAAGGATACTATCCGTATTATTAAGCTACGTAATAATCTTTACTTATAATATATCCTTTATATATTTATTAATTATCTTTTAGCGGAGTAGTAATTTAATTAATACTTCTATATAAAAGAATACGCGGTTTATTATCTTATCTTCCTAAATACGTTTTAATTCCCCTTTTTAGTTTAAAGATACTAGCTTATTATCTTAGTATAATAGATATAAGAAAGCGTTTAATATAACGTTTTTAACGCTTAAGATATAATATACTTTAAGCGGGAATTAGCTTAAGTATTAAGATATAAAGACTAGCTTATTATTAGATTTTATATTAATAAGAAATAAGGATTTTTAGTATATAATTCTATAAGTACTTATATAGTTAGTAAAGATAACTATTTATAGCGTTTTTACGGATAGTACTATAGTGCGTAACTTATATACTACTTATACTAAACTAGCTACTTTAAGTTTTATAAGCTAATATTAAGGTTCTCCGCTTTAAAGAACGCGGCTTAAATAAATAATAAGCTAAAACTTAGTTTAAGCTAGTAGCGTCTTTTTATCTTATTTTATACCTTCCTTTAAGTAAAAGGCTATAGCTATTACTTTATATTTTTAAGATATATTGATTTAGATAAATAGTTATTAAGCGGGGTTAAAGTAATAAATCGTTTAAAGCTTAATAAGTCTTTTAGTTAGATTTACAGAGGCCTTTCTTTCTTTTAAAGTAAGCTAAAAAGCGGCTTTTATAGTATATTAAGTCTATTCTTAGCCTTATAAAAGGACTCCTTCTTCTTATCTTACTTAAAGTAGCTTTATCTTTTATTTTTATATAATAATAACTTTCTTAGTAAAATATAGGACTATATAGCGTAGCTACTTAGTAAGACCGATTTATTTCTTAAGCTATTAAAAGTTCTTTAAGAACGAGATATCCTTTAAAGCTTATACGCGTTTGTTTATATTTATTAAACTAATAGCGTTTACTTTAAATTTAAAGAGCTATATTAATAAGTATACTAAGAAGTATTTTAATCAAAATAAAGTAATATTAAAGTCGTAAAAAGCGCGGAATACTACTTTTAAGTTTTTAAGGTATTCTTTAGCTATATTAAAGGAGATAATAATATTGTTAATATTAGCCGCCGCGTATTCTTAGTATTTACGGAGGACGTTATCGATAAACTTTTAAATATATACCGGGGAGTTCTTAAAGCTTATAAGTATTATTAATTATCTTTTTAGCCCGCGATAGCTTATAACTATAAACCTTTTTTAGTAGTCTTAATAAACTAAAAACTAATAAAAAAACGATTATATATTTACTATATTAATAACCTTCTTTCTTAAAAAGCGTTTAATTATATCGCTTAAAAAAGGCATTAAGTAAGCGTTTAAGGTAATAATAGCGTTAATTCTTTATAAGTTTACGACTATATACCCTTTTTCTTTTTTATTTACTATCTTCTATACTATAAATACCGGCGCTGCGAATAAAGTCGGCTTTAAAACTTATTTTAATTATCTTTATTCGGTTTATTAGCTAAATATTATATTTACTCCCTTTTTATCCTTATTGCTTAATAAGTATAATCTTAATACGACTTATTAATATTGCTATCATTTTATTAAGAGAATATATATATATTCGGATTTATTTATA
Organism: Ophiocordyceps robertsii; assembly: GCA_027405785.1. NCBI lineage: Eukaryota > Fungi > Ascomycota > Sordariomycetes > Hypocreales > Ophiocordycipitaceae > Ophiocordyceps > Ophiocordyceps robertsii. Next base: position 28,070 of record JAPEBW010000418.1, on the reverse strand, counting down.
TATATTATTCCTTTATCCCTTTAAAGGTAAGAAAACGATTAAAGGATATCTTAAACCTTTAATACGTATTTTAAGTCCTTTGCGTAGATCTAAACGCTTTTATTAATAGTAAGTTTAAGTAAGTCCTTAGTTCGGCCGATTTTAAGCTTATAGGTTACTATAAAATCTTTTTATAAAAAGTTCTTAATAAGGTTTCTCTTATCTAGATTTTTTATAAAGACTTCCGCTAAGGGAGTACTAGCGTCGACCTCTTTATATAGCCGGAACTGCTTATTAAAGTCCGTAATTATCCTTACTTTTTAGCTTTAGCGGAGTATTAATAGTTCTTTAAAATAGTTTATTACTATAAAACTCTTATAATCCTATATTATTATTTAAGCAAGCTTAAGGTCGTTAAAAAAGAATATTATATTATGCCTTAATAGCGGCGCCTAGACCTATATAAGTAAGGCGTAGCTAAAACTAGCTAAAATCGTTATAATAACTAAGTAAATTACCTATTTATATATTGCTAGTCGTAGCTAAACTATCTTAACTTCGGCTTAAATCCCTTTATAAGCTTTAATTTATAGGACTAATATAAAGTTAATAAGGTCCCCTTTTTTAAGAACTAAAAAATCTTAGCTAAGTAATATATTAGCTATTAAGCGTTTTATTATTTAAGCGCCGATTCTTACTTTTATACTTATAAGGCTACGATTTAGCCTTTTTAATATATACGCAGTAGATTTTACTTATTTAATAGTAGCTATCCTTCTTACTTTATAAATAAGAATTTATTAAGAGTAGTTTATAGTTATATCTTAAAAAGTCTTTATTAAGTCGGCTTAAATAAGGCTTTAGTTTACCTTAATATTTATATAAGCTTAAATACTTATCCTAGGCCTTTCTTTTCCGTAAATTAATAAGCGTATATAGGTAAATTATAATAGCTTATTAAGGCTTAATATAACGGAAACCTTATTCCGTTAGTAATCCTAAGTACTAAAAGTACTAATATCTAGTAGAGTATATACCGCTAAATATAAAGGAGTAACTAGTAAAGTAAATACTGCTAGTTACGAGTTATAACTATTAAAGTAGATACTAGTAATTATAAGGAGAGACGATATAGCTTAACGGTTAGAGACGGCTAGTATTAGCTATAAGCGGTATAGGCTAGACGCGCTTATATTCGGCTTAGGTTAGCTTCGGCTAGTAACGGGATTCGTATTAACTAATGCCTTATATAAAAGCTAAGGTAGGAGGCCTTACTTTAAAAAAGGATAGAATCTCGTAAAAGGTTTTAAGATAAGGATATTTAGTCTTATAAGCTAGTCGTAAGTAATAAAGCGTATATTACTTATAACTAGTAATAAAGATAGTATAAGCTATTTCTATTAGCCTAAGAAGTAGTCCGGTAACCCTATAAGTTATACGGGGTGTAAGTTATAGCTTAATATGTAAAAGCACGTAAAAGCATATAAAAGCATATAAAAGGGGAACCTTTTAATAGCCTTAAAAAAGTATAAAAGGAGGTCTTCGCTCTTCTTTCCCTTAACTCCTTTCCTTTCTTTCTTTTTTCTTCTTTAGCTAGTTTTAACCTAAGAAATCCGCATAATAAGATACCCTTACCTTATTTAGTTTAGTAGTCTACACTAAGTCTTCTTTATCCTTTTTAGTAAGTAAATTTAAATTAAATAAACTATATAAAGCTTCTTAGCATATAAGAAACGCTAAGGGTTCTATAATATAAAACTAGCTTTTAAGAGTCTTTACGATTAAATAGCTCTAATAAAGATTACTTAGTATTTTATACTTAATAAGTTCTTTAAGTTATTTAATAAAAAAAAGGTATTTATTATAATTACGTCTATCTAATTATAATAAATAGAAGAAGAAATGTCTACCTTTACGACACTATAGCCGACTAGTTAGCCGTAGGCTAGTTCGAGATATTTAGAACTTTCTTACCCCCCTATAAGTTCTATAGATAGTGGTTTTATTTTAAAGATTAAAGCTCCTAAACCTTATACTAAAGAATTAGCTAAGCTATAAGAGTTTATTACCTTTCTTAAAGCTTATTTTTAGTTTTATCTTACTACGATAAATTAAGAAGTAGTAAAGGTTATATTTATATTTAGTTGCTTATAAGGCCTAGCCGCAATATAGTTCGAACCGATTCTTAAGGACTATATAGATAATAGTCCTAAAGATAGGAGATTTAAGACGAAGGACATTTTTAAGAATTTCAATAACTTTAAAGAAGCTCTACGAAAAACGTTCGGAATTATAAATAAGTAACTATTAGTAAAGTATAAATTAAGAAGCCTTAAGTAAGTTACGTCTTTATCGGCTTACGCAGCTTAATTCCGATAAATAACTTTTAAGCTAAAATAAAAAGACGATACCCTTATAGCTACGTTCTACGAAGGACTAAAAGAAGAAGTTAAAGACGAAATTTACCGCTTAGATAAGCTAGAGACGCTATTAGACTATATTAGTCTAGCGGTCCGGATAAACGATAAGCAATACGAACGCCGGCAATAAAGAAAACACCGTTCGACTCCCGGCGGGGTTATTAAGAAAAATAACAAAAAGCAAAAGCGAGACTTAAGTTATAATATAATAAACCTAGATACCCTTAAAGCGAGCCCGCTTAAGCCCGCTAAAAAAGCTATTTAATACTTTAACTATATAAAAGAAGGCTATATTATAAGAGATTATATTAAGAAGAGGAATTTCTTTAAAGGAAAGGATATACCTATTTATAAGAATAATGCCCTCTTAGCCTATAATCCGCAATATACTTTACTACTACCTTTAACCGAGGATACCGATGTTAACGTAAAGCTTATTATGCTAACCCTTAGTCCGTTTAAGACTAGTTTGCTTAAAAAAGGTCTTTATAATAAAGAACCCGAAGTTAAGATAAAAGCTAAGAGCTTAGACGACTAGTAAATAAATGCTTTTAAGACCGAGGATAATTATTAGTATAGAACTTCCTTATAGACTATTAACGAAGATAACGAAAACGCTCCTTATTTTAAAATAAACGTTATGCCTTTAAATACGGAAGAAAGCTATAATTATAAAGACTTTAAATTATAAGAATTAAACAAAGAGCCCTCTTTTAAAAGAGAAGATAGCAACGGGCCTTACGCTTCTTTTATAAAATATCTCGATATAGTAATTACTATTAAGGATAAGGTATATAAGTAGCTTTCTTAAACTAGATACTACGATAATAATTGCTTTATATACCTTTCGGATAAGTAAGAAAGCGGCTAGTTTCCTAAACTAAGAAAGACTTATAATAAACCCGCTATAACGACTAAGGAACTTACTACCGATACTAAGGTTTTTATAGAAAACCTTAAGGAGGATATCGAAGCCGATAAAGAGGAACTTTCGTAAGAAAATACTAATAACCGGATTAAAATCGAATAACTTTTACTCTTTAAGTAGTATAACGAAACGACTATCGAAAACCTTTTAGACGGTATCCTAGCTTTAATAAATAAGATAATTAAGCTAAAGGAAGATTACGTATTTCTTTTTATGTATATTACTAATCTAATTAAGAAAAACAACGATCTTAATTTAATACGGGTACGGAATTCCTTAACTTAGCTAGTAAAGATACGTTTAGACGATGTAGTAAGTATTTCGAGACTAATTATAATCTTCGCAATAAGAATTATAATTTAAAAATACTACTATAAGTAAAAAGATTGTTAAAAGATATGCTTAAAAATCAGCTAAAAGCTAAGTAAGAAGAGATTAACGACTAAAAACAATAAAAAGAAATTAATCGCAATAAAGGTGTTAATATTATTAGTAAAGTAGTTAGGAACTATAAAGCTAGTAAAGGTCTAGTTTCTAAAGCTTGTAAATAGCTTAGTTACTTAAATAGACTAGTTCCGTAAAAAGAATTAAGATCTACCGAAAAGTTAGTAAACAAGGCAAAAAACTAATAAGCTTAGGAATAATAAGGCTATTTCTTAGTAGATAAAACTTACTTATATTAAATAATAATTCTCGAAGTATAAAAATAACCTTTATATTAAAATTAAAAGGACATCGCCTTAACGTATTAGTAGATTGCGGTGTAATAAGTAGCTATATTTCCCCTATAACGGTAAATCGTCTAAAATTACATTATAAAAGAAAAGACGAGCCTTATATACTTCTTTTAGCAAAAGGATTACCCTTTAAGTATAATAACGGCAAGATTATTCTAAAGACTAATCCTCTTAAGTATACGATCGGGATTTATAACTTTAAAGATTCCTTCGACGTCTTAGCTATTAGCTATAATATTATATTAAGACTACCCTTTTTACGGAAATATAATCTTATAATAGATTATAATAAAGGCCTTTTAAGGTTTAAAGACAATACCTTAAATATTCCTCTTTATAGTCTAATAGAGGACGGCCCCGGAACGAAACCCTCGAATAATTTAAATACGGCAATACTTAATAATAACTATTTAAGGAATAGTAACGATAAGGATAATAAAGCTTCTTATATAGATATAAATGTCGCATTAATAAATATCGTAACGAAAGATAATAAGACGTTTAGTATAACTAAAGATAAAGTAACTATAATTAGTATAATAAAAGCGAAAATAACGCTAAACTTTAGTAAAGACACTAAAAGCCCTAAAGATAATTATAAAGCTACTTATAATTTATTAAAAGAAAATCTATTAAATACCTAAAAGGATATTAAGTAGCAATACCTTAAGTAAAAAGATAAGATTAAGAAGAAACGGAATAAGGGAAAGATTAAGAATAGGATATATAAGAATAACTCGTAGTATTCGGAAGGTACTATTAATTTAAAACACCTTAAAGAGCGAATGTAGTATATAAGACGTTTAGAAGGTACTATTAACTTAAAACACCTTAAGGATCGTTATCTAAAAATACTTAGAAATATGCTAAAGAGATATTTCGATATATTTACGCCACTACCTAAAGATAGATTACCGCTACGAGGTAGTTAAGATTACGAAATTAAGTTAAAACAAGGCTTTAAGCCTAGATTCCGTAAGATATATAACTTAGATAGGAAGTATCTAAAGTTATTAAAAGAATATATCGATAAAAACCTATAAAAAGGTTATATTAAAGAGTCTAAATTAAAATATAGAGCCTCTATATTATTTACTCTAAAAAATAGCAAAGATAGAGAAAAAACTCGACTTTATATCGATTTTAAAAAGATAAATAACTATAGAATAAAGGACCGGACTTTATTACCTCTTATAAGCGAGATAAGAGATAGACTAGCTAATAAGCAGTAGTATACTAAGGTTAACCTTAAATCTGCGTATAGCTAAATACGCATTAAAAAAAGAGACGAATTTAAAATAGCCTTCGGAACGCGATACGGACTTTACGAATTTTCAGTTATATCTTTAAGATTAACTAATATACCGGCAACCTTTTAAAAGAGAATTAATAGTATATTAAATCCTTATTTAGACCGATTCTATACGGCTTATCTAAATAACATTATTATATACTTTAATACGCTAAAGCAACACTATAAAGAAGTCGATATAGTGCTTAAGAAAAGCTAGCTTATATATTTTATCGGTGAAATGCAGTTTTTATATATAAGAAGTAGAATTCTTAAGGCATATAATTACCCCTTTTTATATAAGGATAGACCCTTAAAAGAGTTCTATAATTAAAGATTAGCTAATTCCTACGAATATTAAGGAAATCCAAAGCTTTATAGGATATATATATTATTATAGGAAGTTTATATCGGGCTTTTTTAAGATACTTATACCGATATTATTAGTATTAAAGAAAGCTTAAACGGACCCTTTTAAGTAAAACTTAAAAGCAGACAAAGCTTTTAGAAAAATTAAAGGATTACTTATTAAAGAACCTATTTTAAATACCTATAATATAGAGAAGCCGTTAGAATTAGAAACGGATGCTTTTAATTTTACATTAAGCGTATAGCTAAGCTAGCACAATAAGAACAATATTCTTAAACCTATAGCGTTTTACTTAAAGAAGCTAGTATATATAGAGATTTATTACTTAATCTACGATAAAGAATTCTTAGCTATTATACACGCTTTTAAAGAATTTCGGTATTATATTTTAGGGAATAAATATAAACTTAAGGTTTATACGGACTATAAGAATCTTAGTTATTTTACCACGATATAGCAGTTAAATGCTAGGTAAATAAGAAAGGCCTAATACCTTTTAGAATTTCATTATAAGATAATCTATAAGAAAGATTCTAAGAATAACCGAGCTAATATAATTAGCTAACAACCGGACCTTAACGATAAAAAAGAGCCTTATAGAGAGACCTTATTATTTCTAAATAATAATAGTAATTTAGAGTTAAAGACGTTATATATACTATTTAACGTATAAGAAGATCTTACTACTTTAGAATTACTTAAGAATTCTTATAAGAACCTAGAAAAAAAATGATATAAGAATCTTAAGTAGGAGGGGAAAATAGCGCTTTAAAAGAATAAGCTATTCTTTACCTTAAAGACTAAGAAAATAATTATAAGAGATTTTTATTCGCACCCTTTACATAGATATTAAGGTATTACGAAAATATTTAATAGGATTAAAAACTATTATAATACCTATAACCTCTATAAGAAAATCTAAGGAGTTATTAAGTTATATAAAGTATATAATAAAAGTAAGGCTATATAATATAATCCTTACGGTAACTTAATTTCTTTAAAGGTTCTTTTAAGACCTTAAGACTCTATAGCCTTAGACTTTATTACGAAATTACTAAAGTCTATAGATCTTAAGACTAGTATAGAATACGATTTTATTTTAGTTATAGTTAATCGTCTTATAAAGTACGGCTATTTTATTCTACTATATAAAGCTATAGACGTAGAAAAGTTATCTTATACTTTCATAAGATATATTATAGCTAATCGAGGACTTTTAAGTTCGATGATTTCGGATAAGCATTAGAAATTTATTTCGAATTTCTAGCAAGGTTTAATATAAGCCTTAGGTATAAAGCATAAATTATCTACTGCTTTTTACCTTATTATAAACGGAATAATAAAATAATTAAATTAAATGCTTAAGCAATATCTTAAAAGTTATAAAAATTATTAGTAGGATAATTAGCTTTTTAAATTGCTTATAGTATCGTTAGCGTATAATACCTCTTATTCTAAGCCTATTAAGAATACTCCGGTATTCGCAAATTATGGTTTTACTCTTAAAGCCTATAGGCCTTCTTTACCTAAAGAAGTTATAGCTAAAAAAGCTATATTAAACTCCGAGCAGTTAATTAGCTTATATAGATTTATTAAATGAAAATTAAAATATATTGCTAAGAAGATATCGTATTATTATAATAAGAGATAGTCTTTAAAACCTTCTTTATCTAAAGGCGATAAAGTATATTTTTAAATAAGAAATCTTAAGATTAATAGACTTAATAAGTCCTTAGATTATAAGAAGATAGGACCTTTTAAAGTTATAGAGAAAATAGGAAAGGTTAATTATAAGTTAGAACTTCTAACTAGTCTACTTATATACCTTATTTTTTATATATCTTTATTAAAACCGACTTTATAAGAAGCTAAAGTAGCTAAAGAGTTAAACTTAGAAAGAGTTAAAGAGAGCAAATATATAGTAGAAGCTATACTCGCTAGGAAGTTAGAAAATTAAGAACACTTTTATTTAGTAAAGTAAAAGGGCTGTCTTAGTTTAGATAATACCTAAGAACCTATAAAGCACTTAAGAAATGCTTTAAGAAAAGTTAAGGATTTTAATTAAAAAAACCTTTAAGAGGAAGTGTTAGCTTTTTTAAGCTAGAGTTTCTTTACTATCTTAAATAGTAAAAGTAAAAGGAAATCTAAATAAGATTTTTCGTTAGAAAAGATCTATAGAGATAAAAGATTAGGAATTTCTTTAAAGAATTCCTATAGTTACTCTATTTTAAGTAGGATTTCCTTAAATATTCTAGATAGTTTCTTAAAGATTAAGAGTAACCTATAAGAAAAGAAGGTTTAACTTTCTAGGTTTAAAAAGACCTTAAAGAGGGGAATATATAATAGAAACCTTATTTTATTAGTAATCCTAAGTACTAAAAGTACTAATATTTAGTAAAGTAGATACCGCTAAATATAAAGAAGTAACTAGTAAAGTAAATACTGCTAGTTACGAGTTATATCTATTAAAGTAAATACTAGTAGTTATAAGGAGAGATAATATAGCTTAACGGTTTAAGACGGCTAATATTAGCTAAAAGTAATAAAGGTTAAATACGCTTATATTTAGCTTAGACTAGCTTCGGCTAGTAATAAGGTTAGTATTAGATAGATTAACCGATACCTTATATAATTAACTAATACCTCGTATAAAGCTAAGGTAAGAGGCCTCCTTTTTAAAAAAAGATAAAATCTCGTAAAAGGTTTTAAGATAAGGATGTTTAGTCTTATAAGCTAGTCGTAAGTAATAAAGCGTATATTACTTATAACTAGTAATAAAGCTAGCGTAAGCTATTTTTATTAGCCTAAGAAGTAGTTTAGTAACCTTATAAGTTATATAAGGTGTAAGTTATATATTAGTATATAAAAGCATATAAAAGCATATAAAAGAAAAGCCTTTTAGTAGCCTTAGAAAGGTATAAAAGGAGGTCCTTCCTCCTCTTTCCCTTAACTTCTTTCCTTTTCTTCTTTCTTCTTCTCTAGCTAGTTTTAACACGAGAAATCCACATAATAAGATACCCTTACCTTATTTAGTTTAGTGGTTAGCACTAAGTCTTCTTCTCCCTTTCCGGCTAGTAAATTTAAATTAGATAAATTACGCCTTACTACTTAGTATATAAGAAATACTAAGGGTTCCGATATAGGAGCTTAAAGCTTATAAAGGGGTAAGAATAACCTATAAGAATACTACTTATAAAATATATGACTTTTTTAACGGAAGGTAAGAATTTCTAAATATATTATTATACTAGAAAATAACTGCTAAAATAAAGAAGAATATATTAATTTTAATAAGCTACTAAATAACTATAATACTAAGAATAGTAATACTAGTAGTAATAACACTAGTAATAGTAAAACTAGTAATAATACTTATAATAATAAAACTAGTAATAGTAATACTAGTAATTATAATAATAATATAGATACTAGCAATATAAATATTATTAATAATACTAGCGATAATAATACTTAGTAAAAGGTTTTAGGAACTTAAGTAGAAATACTTAAAAAGCCTATTAAAAAGTATAAAGATTTTATAATATACTTTATATATAATATTATAAGTAATAATAATAATATAAAACATATTGCTTTTATTATAAAAGAAAATAAAGATCCTATAAAGCCTAATACTTATAAGTAAGCTATAAATAGTCTATAAGCAAAAGCTAAGGATAAACCTATACTATAAAGCAAAACGAACTTATAAGTCTAAGTACTTAAGAAATATAAGAGCTTCTTAAAAATAAGGAGGCTCTAAATAGCCGATAAGTCTATAAAATAAAGAAAGATAATAAAAAGAATAAAACTAGATATAAGCCCGCTTTATAGTATAAAGCTATAGGTAAATATATAGCTTTAATTATACTAAAACCTTTATAATAACTATTAAACCCGAGTTTACTAAACTATTATTAATACTAGCAATAACTAGGAATTAGTAAATACTATAATACGATATAAAAATGCAAATATTTTAATAAATATAGATATAAAGATATATATTAATATACTATAAGGCTATAGAAACTATGTTATCAATAACGACCGTAAGTATAAGATAAAATAAAAAGAAGCAGTATAATATAAATAAAAAGCTAGTTGCAAAATTAAAGAAAGCTTTATATAGTCTAAAATAATGTTTAATGCTTTAGTATATAAGTAAGTAAGGATTTTCCTACTTACTTATAAACAAAGGGATATTTATAAATAATAAGCTTAATATAGATATATTAAGTTATAAAGACGATCTTTTGTTCTTTAGGCCTATAGAGAATTCTATAACTTATATAATTAATAAAAGAAGCAAGATCTTTAATATTTAATCTTTAAGCGAACTAAAAGACATATTAAGAATAACTATAACTATAAACAAAGCGAAAAAAGATATATATATATCCTAAGAAGAATATACCCTTAAAAGGATAAATAATTTAAACATTAAAATATAGGAAACTTAAAACCCCTTAATATAAAAGGAGTTAAAATAAATAAAACAAAAGACTATATCGTTTTAAAAGAAGAAATTATATTATATTAAATTTCAATAAGCTTACTATTATTTTAAGTATATTTGTTAAGGCTTAATATATTATATATAGTAATATTATATCTTAAATTTGCTTTTAATATAAAGAAGCCGTATTTTAAAGCACTAAAGACGATTTACAAATAGCTTAATAAATATCCTAGCTTAAGCATATATTGTAACTATATTATAGCATTTAATATATATTACTTTTAAAAGCCTATAATAATTCTAATTCAGCTACTAATCTTTAAAACCGTAGGTTAGTCTTTAGATACTAGGTTTTTATAAATAATATCTTTATAAGCTAGGCTTACTAAAAATAGAAATTTATAGCACTCTCTATATATAAGTTTAAGTATATAGGCTTAAAAGGGGCTAATAAAGAAGCCTTATATTTATATAGCTATTTTAATATAATAAAAAAGAAATATCTATAAGTATACCTAAAAATAAAGTTCTTATAACCTTTATAGATGTTTAATATACTTTAAAAATAACACAAAATAGTAAATTATAGCAGCTAAGAAATATAGAGGCTTAGTATATAAGTTTATATATAATAGTATAAAAAAAGAAATAAAGGTTTATTATAAAAAATCTAAATATAATACAGTAAATATATTTACTAAAGAATTAAGCTTAACACATTTTTATAAATTCTAGGATGAACTAAGAATAAAAAAGGTTATAATATAAATTTTAATAATAAAGGTTTTTAGCTATTCTTTGCTTTTTTTAGCTTTTCTCTATATAACTTTCATAGTTTTAACCTATATAAAGGTTTTTTTAAAACAATAAAATAATAATAATAAGAAGTTTTACTTATATAAAAGTTTTCTACGCTATGGAAAATTAAAGCTTTAAGTTCTTTTTAATAAAAACAGGTTTTCTTAAGCTAAAATCTTTTTTTCTTATTTAAAGGTTTTTTAATTTACTTTAAATAGTTTAACTAAATCGCACTTTTATACTATAAGTACCTTATAAAAAAGGGTAAAAAGAAATAAAAAAGACTTTCTTATAGCTTATAAGCTTAGTATAGTATTTATAGTATATAATTTAAATACGCTAAAATAATTATTAAATCTACTATATAATTCTATATATTATAATTATTCTTTTGCCTTATATAACGTATATATAGGCAAGATTTAATTAAAAAATAAAAAGGTGTATATAGAAACTAAAAGCGGGATCTTAAGGATCTTTAAGATTTATACTAAGTCGCCGCGCCACTTTGTATTCCTTACGGAATTAATCCCTAGACTTACTAAAATAATATAAGCCCGTATTTAACCGTAGATTTACTATATAAGGTTACGCTAAATAAAAAACTTTTCCCTAAATTATTAAGGTTACTTATAGCTTAGGAATTATTTATAATAAGAGGCCTTAGTGCCTTCTTTACTTTAGTTAAGTAATTAATATAATATATATATATCTTAGCTATTTCTTTTTTTTATTATCTACTTTTTATACTCTTATAATCCCTTTACTCGCGGCTACTTTCTTCTTTTATACTTACGCTTTCTTTTGCTTTTTTAGTCTTATTATTATAGTTATTTAGTAGTCTTTTTAAAAAAAAAACATATTATTAAAGTTAGTTTATTTATTTTTTATTTTAAAAGTTCTTTTTTAGTATAGTTATATCTTTTAAAAAGTCATATATCTTTTCGCAGTATTTTATTAGCTTATTATTACCTCTTTATAAGCTTTAAGCTTTGTTTTATTTTCTAAGGTTTTACTCTTATAATTTATATTAAATATGTTTATTTTCTTTAACTCTTTTAAACTTAAAATTATATTACCCTTTTTTTATAAGTAATATAAAACTTATAGCAGAATATAGCGATGTATTATATATAAATATAGCTGCTAAAATAACCTCGTTTTATAGGTATTTTAGTAGCTTTAAGGTAAAAAGCATAGCTTAAACTCTATTTTATATAGTCTTGTTTTTTTTTATTTTGCTATTAAAAATAAAGGACTTAAGCAGGACTTATATTTTATTAAAAGCCGTTTTTATAGCAACATCGTCTTATGTTATATATAAAACTTCTTATATTGTCTAAAAATATTCTTTATAGTAGTTTTATTTATATTTTTCTAAGTCTTGTTTATTTTCTTAGAACTTAAGTAAGCACTTTACCTACTTATGTTTTAATTCTTTTATTTAATATATTTTAGTAGCATTAAAACAAGATATAAAATTTATTTATTTATAAAAAATAAAGGTTTTAATAAAACCTTAAATATTAGTATTTATTTTCTGAAAAAATGTTTATTTCCTTTAAAAAAGAGTCTTTTTCTTTTTATTTATTTGTTTAGCTTTAGTAAAAGCTTTGCATTGTTTTATCTTTATTATATAAGATTAATTAATAGTTATATTAAAGTATATGTTTTAAAGTAACTATATATTAATTTAGAATTTATATATTTTAGTCTATTATACTAACAAGTGTATTTATAGTCTTTTTTTATTTTATATACTACTTATAAAAGTATTATTTTAAGTATATTATATATATCTTTCTTGTTTATAATCGTATAATTTATATATATGTTGTATATCCAATTATATTTATAGGTATATTGTCTATATATATAATATTTATATATATATTGTCTAAATATATGTTTTTAGGTATATTACCGTTTTTATATTTATATTATTCTTTATTTATAAGCTAATCTTTATACCTATAAGGATAAAAATCAAGGCCGTTATTAATAAAGCTTTATAGAAGTTTATTTACCTTTTTATCGAAGAAAGTTATGCTATTTTTACTAGTAAAAGCAAAGCTATTAGTTAAATAGGATCAGCTTATAATAATACAAAATGTCAATCCGTCCGACTATGTAAAAACATTGCGCGCTAGTTATCACATAGTTAGATAATTAATATATATAGCAGATATAGCGGATGTGCACCTTAACAGCCTCCCTATCTCGATATACCCGGTATAAGAGATGCGATAGTAGAAAACCCGCGTATATACTGCGGTAAAAGACCTATGCCTCCGTCGGGAATCGAATAAGGTGCTGCGTAGAAGCCGGGCTTATAACCACAAAATGTCAATCCGTCCGACTATGTAAAAACATTGCGCGCCAGTTATCACATAGTTAGATAATTAATATATATAGTAGATATAGCGGATGTGCACCTTAATAATAATAACGTTAATTTAAAGTATATAAAGGTAGTTTCTTAATATATAGTATATATTACTACTAGGCAATTTAAATTGAAAATCTTAAACGCGTTTAACTATAAACAAAAACGCCTTTTATATTTAATAGTTATATTAATTTATTTTTTTAAAAAAAAGTAATTTATTATAGATTATGTGCTTTGTTCTTTTAATATTAAATTAAAGGTATATATATTCTTTTTTTGTGTTTTTTTAAGTTTTTTTCTACCTTAAAAGCAACTTAAGCAATAAAAGAAAAAAAGAGCTTTAAAGGTCTAAAAATACACCTTTTATTAGACTAAGAGTATAAAGCGGAGGAGGCACTAAGGTATAAGAGGAAAAAGGTAGTAAGAAGAGCGAATTTTAATTTCTTTAAAGGTCTAAGTTCTAGCTAGGAAGAAGAGGGGAAAAGAGAGTCTTTTATAGGCGCGGAGAGGTGTTAGCCGGATTATTATTATGCCGTTCCGGCGTATTATAGTTATTCCGGTCCGCCGGACTATTATTATTTCCCTCCGGGCTGTAAAGTAGACTTTTCCGCTTATCCTTTACTAGTACTAGGTTTATATTCGTCTTCTATTAGCGTATAGAAAGCTTTTAAATTTTAGTAGAGTATTGCTTATATAATATATTAGCTAAGGTATGTTATAAAATTTAGCAAGAATTTTATTTACTATTAAGATAAGCTAGTATTAGGATTTTACTTCTTTATTATTAGCTTTCCTTTTCTTTTTTAAATACGTAAATAAAATAAGTATAGTAAAAGGTATAGTAAAAGATATAAAAAAAGGTATAAAACACGGCGTAAAGAAGCATAAAAAAAGAGTATAAAGAGGTATAAAATGTATAAAAAGTATAAAGAGTATAAAGAGTATAAAAATGATAAAGAGTATAAAGAGTATAAAGAGTATAAAGAATATTAAAAGTATAAAGGGTATAAAGAATATAAAGAGTATAAAGGTTATAATAAGAGGGTAGTTTACTAAAGCAAAGAAATTAAAAACATAAAGTATTTCTTTAAAGGTAAAAGACTTTTTAAAGGAGGAAACCTGTTTTCTTTTTAGCTTTTAGTTACTAATTTTCTAGTAATTAAAACTCTCTCTTAATAGGAGTCTCTTAAGGAGAGTATAAGTACAAAACGCATATTATTTCTATTTAAATAGTCTTAGAGGGGTTTATCTAAAAAGAGCTTATAAAGAGTATAAAACGGAAGGAAAAAACTAAGGTCTAAGAGGTAAGAAGTAGTAAAAAGAGCAAATTCGAATTTTTTTAAAGTCTAAATTTTAGCTTAAAAAAGAAGAGGAAAACCCAGTTTTATATAGGCGTAGAGAGGTATTAGCCGGATTATACTTATGCCGTTCCGGCGTATTATAGTTATTTTAGTCCGCCGGATTATTATTATTTCTCTCCGGGCTATAAAGTAGACTTTTCCTCTTATCCTTTACTAGTACTAAGTTTATATTTGTCTTTAGTTGGCGTATAAGAAGCTATTTAATTAAGATTAATTTATGCCTACTTAAAATTCTAGTTAGGGTATATTTAAGAATTTAGTAAAATATTTGTCCCTTATTTAAAAAAGGTAGCAATAAGGTTTTACTCCTTTACAACTTCCTTTAAAGGTAGTATTTTTATATACTTTATTATATATTAAAACCAGCTTAGCTTGTTTCAGTATAATATAGTAAAACTTAAATATTATTATAAAGCTTTTTTATATAATAAAGAAACCTATTATTCTTTATAAAAACCTTAGTAAAAGAAAAAAGATATTTATATAAGAAACACCTCCTTTATATAGATATATATATATATATAAAGAAAACCTATTTATAGTAAAACCTTTTATTAAAGAAATAAATCATAGCTATTAAGTTATATAAATAGTAAAAACCTTTAATAAAAAAGGAAAACTATATATATATATATATATATATATAAAGAAAACCAATTTATAGTAACACCTTTTATTAAAGAGCTAAATCATACTAATATAATTATATAAATAGTAAAAACCTTTAATAAAAAAGGAAAACTACTTATATATATATATATAATGTAAGAAACCTTTATTAATAAAGGAAAAAATATTATTATAATATAAAAACCTTTTATACATAAGGAAAAAGTATTTATTATTAAAGAAAAGGTTAAAAAGTACTAAAAAGGCTAAAAACCCTTTAATAATAAAAATTAAAGTATTATTATAAAAAGGCTTAGAGAATTATTTATTATTTATAAACCTTTAAATATTTATTATTTATTATTATTAAGTTCTGATATAATATATCTTTAAGATTTATTTAAATATACTTTTAACTTTTTTATAATTACTACTTTAAGTTTTGAATTTATAAAAAAACGACTTTTTATATATATTTTTTACCTTATATACTATCTTTAATTAAAAAATATAGAATTTTGTTTTAAGCTTTTATTATAACCTTTTATATATTTTTAATAAAAAATATATTATTAAAAGAAAAAACACTTCTTTATAAACTAAATAATTACTTAAAGTAGGTATATATTACGTTTAAAACTCCTACTAATAAGAAGGATTAATTTAGCAATATTAATTACATATTTAAAACTATATTGTAGTATAGCTAAAAGTCGTAAAGGTAAGAAAGTAATCCGCTTTATGCTAATATTAACTATAGTATATAGTATAATAAGATGCCTTTAAGGTTTCTATACTTAAACAAAGAGCTCAACCTACCTTAATAAGACAATAGTTTATAACTTAATTAGGCTATATATAATACTAGTAAAGAGAAGGCTTAAAATAAATTCAGGAGTATAGTTTTATATATATAGCTTAATTAAGTATACGTTATAGTTTAAACCCTTTTTTATGCTAAAAAGCGGGCAAAGAGCATATTAATTATAATATAAGCCGACTTTAAACCCCGTAAAGCGATTTAAAGCATAATAAAAGAGGCTATATATAAAAAACTTAAATAAGGCCGGGCTTAAAGCCTAAGGGGACTTAAGCAAACTTTAGTAATAGTAGCAGCAGGTTTTAAACAGCTAATATACTAAAATAAAATAATAAAACCTATCCCGTCTTAGTATAAGCGCAAGTTAATAGTAGTTTAAATAAAGGTAACACTAGTATTATAAGCTATGCCGTAGTAAGAGCTATAGTTCTACTATAGCGAATGCTTTAAAGTTAGGCCAACGTATAGCTAAAGTCGTATATAACTTTACTTAAACTCGGCCTAAGTTCGGCTTAAACTTAACCTAAGTATAAGCTACTTTAGCAACCTTTATAAGTAGGAAGCTATATAACTTAAATAGTATTTCCTTTTTCTTTCCTTAGCTTTAAATAAATAAATGTTTAGCTATATAGTATTAAACTAAATATATACTAGCCTTTAAAATATTTAAAGCTTTTTTTAAACGAGGTTATATAACTTAAGAAAAGACTTACTATTAACGATATAGCGTAAGTAAAAAGGCTACTTAGCGTAAAGGGGCTATACTTAAGGAAAGTAAAAGGGAGGGCTAAGAGAAGCTAATATTTAAATAAAGGTTAAGTAAGCGATCCTCTTAATATAAGCAAGGGCTATAAAAATACGCTACTAAGTTTAAGTAAGCTAGTAGTAGATTTAATAGCTAATAAGTTAATTTAAGGCCTTAATATAAAAGTTAAAAGAGATAATAAGAATATATATATAAAGAGGGGCCGGCTTATTAACTAGCGGCTTAATACTACCTTATAATATAATAATAAAGGCTATAACGCTTATAATAAAAAATAAAGCAATAAAAAAGAAAGACTAGCAAAAGTGGCTTTTAGCACTAAAAAAGTTTAATAGCTAGTATTACTACTTTATACTTTAAGTATAATATATATAAAAAAGTACGAGATTAACTAAGACTTTTTCTTAAGCTTAAAAAAGGGTTTTTAATTAATTTATAACTACTTAGATATTAAGCTATAGTAAACTAAAGCGACTTATTTTAGCACTAGTATAAATTAAGGCTATAATTAGTAAGAGTTCTTTAAGTACCTCCACTTAATTTACTTAAATATAGATATTTAATTATAAGCTATAGCGGCTATCCGTATAATAAAATCAAGTAAATACTAAATATTCCTAGCGTTTCTCTTAAAGTTTAAACAAAGGCTTTTTAAAGCGGGAGGGGGATTATAGCTATATAATATATAGATCGTGTTCTTAAAAGGCGCCTTAAGCCTTCGCTTTTAGGAGGTACTCTTAATAGTTAACCTTTTAACTTTAAGCTTCTTAGCGTATACTAATTAAGTAGCGTAAATTATAGTAAAGCTAAAAAAAGGTTTTATAAACTAAGTAGCCGTTTTAAGGCCGGAAAAAGGCGATAAGTAAAGCGACTTAAGACTAAAAGGACTTAAAAGGTGATACCTTAATAAGTAGAATTAATACTATAACTTAGCTAAGAGGGGGATAAGGCCGACTTAATATATAAAGGTGCTATATTTATAAAACGATAAGGTATATTTCCTGCTTTTATAAGAAGAAAAAAGAAACAACTTTATAAATAGCTATAGCTACCGCTAAGGAAGTAATTAAAGTAAATTCCGATATAGGAAAAGAGGAACCTTAGCATAAAGCCGGGCTTTAAAGGAAAAAGAGAAAGAGTAAATAGCTTAAAAGTTAATAAAGGAGCACTTTATGCTAAACTTAGTCCTACTTAAAGTTAATATTAATAAAAAGAAGGAGCTTAACGTACTTATAAATATAAGCTATAATAACTTTATTATAATAAGTATGGGGGTAGTAATAAAGCTATAAATACCCTTTATAAATAAAACAAAGAGACTATTATAGCCTTTTTTAAAAGACGTATTAATACTTTAATTAAAAGGAATTATAGCGTTTAAGATAAAGATTAATAATTACTTAAAATAAACGTTTACTTATAAAGTACTAAAGTTAAGCTATAATATATTCTTAAAAAAACTATAGATAAAGAAGAATAAGGTAGGTTATAACGCCGGAGGGGAGCGGATTATGTATAAGAAAGTAGGGATTTAAATCGGCCTTTAAAGGTTAAAAGAAGCTATAAAGATCGCAAATATTTAGGAGGCGAAGCTAATAAGCGCCTTAATCTTCGCTACGGAGTATTTATAAGAAAAAGGGTAAAAATATTATAAAGGGCGGCGATAAGAACTAAATATAAAGGCAATTATAATAAAAAATATAAAGAGGGCCTTTTAGCTAAAGGCGCTTATTAACTTAGCGGACTATATCCTAGCTTAAGTACTATAAGCCTACCTAGACCTTTTTATACTAGCAAAAGCGCTTAAGTAGCCCCTATTTCGACTAAGTTTAAACTATAAGATTTACCCTACTTTAAATAAGGATAGTAAGGAGCCGCTATTACTATAAAGGCCTTTATACGATATATTAAAGGAAGAGCTACTTATCCCTTAAAAGACTTTAAATAAGTTACTAAAAGTAAACCTTATCCGCCTAAGTAGCTTCTTAGCTATAGCGCCGGTGCTGTTTATTAAGAAGGCCGATAGCCGCTTATACTTTTACTACGACTATAAAGCTTTAAATATAATTATAAAAAAGGACTAATATATACTACTACTAATTATTAAAACAATAAGGATATTAATAAAAGCACGTTAGTTTATAAAACTTGACGTTATTATAGCGTTTTATAAGATTAAAATTATAGAAGGCTATAAGTTTAAGATAGCCTTTAAAACAAGGTTTAGCTTATTTAAGTAGTAAGTATACTTATTTAGCCTTATAAGGATACTAGCTACCTTTTAACGCTATATTAACTAAGTATTAAAAGACTACTTTTATAAGTTTATTATAGCGTATTAAATTATTATACTAAATTACTTAGTAATATAACTCCGTAATTACTAAGAAAAAGTAATAAAGGTTCTTAAAAAGCTATAAAGAGGGGGCCTTATATTAAACCTATAAAAATACGACTTTATAATAAAAAAAGTAAAGTACTTAGACTTTATTATATAAGCTAGGAGTAAGGTTTAATACGACTTAGAAAAGATTAAAGCTATTTAAATATAATAGGCATTATAAAATATAAAAGGCGTTTAAAGCTTTTTTAAGTTTCTAAACTACTACTATACCTTTATCCCGCTTTATACTAAAGCCTCGCGATGTTTAAATAGTCTTTATAAGAAAAATATAACCTTTTTATAAACTAATAAATACTAAGCTACGTTTAAATTTATTTAAGAGGCGTTTTATAATACGTTAATACTATAGTTATACGACTTAAAGAAAAAAATATACTTAAAGATAAAATACTTAAAGTACGCAATAAGCAATATATTAATATAAGTAAAGCTAGATAAAATAGAATATTTAGTAAGTTTCTTTTTAAAATAGCTTTATATAAATAAGTATAACTACCTAACTTATAATAAGGAGTTACTTATAATTATAAAATATTTAGACTTTTAAAAGGCAAAGTTATATAATATATTAGTATTTATAGTACTAATAAACTATAAGAACTTAAAGTACTTTATAATAAAAAAAAGTTAAATAAAAAGTAAAATAAATAAGTAATAAAGCTTGCTTTATATAACTTTATACTAAAGTACCGCTTAAGGAGGTTAATAGTAGTATTTAACGTACTATTACGCTATAATGAAGAAAAGCCGGTAGGTGTATTTAATAAAAAAGAAATAAGATATATAGTTTAATTAATCCCGGATAGCGTATAATTAATAGGATATTAAGTGTTTTTAAGCGGCGAGTATATAAATTTCCCGCGATAATTAGTATAAAAGAAGTATATAGTTTTAATAATATAAGCAAAAAAGGAAAATATAAAGTTAATTGCTTATATAAGTAAAGCTAGCGACTTTATATATTAGCTTTAAAGTAAAGCGAATAAAAGCGGAGTTTAGTTAAAACCTAATTTAAACTTAAGCTAAAAAGTACTTTAAGAATAAGTATAGCTAGCTTATATCTTTAATAAGTAAGAGATATAAAAAAGGTAGATAGTAATATTATAAAAAGATAAAAAGTACTAAGCGGTATTTTAAGTCGTTTAAAATAGCGACCGGTTATTTACGCTAAAATAGCATTTAAAAGTTTAAGTAAAAGAGTATATATAATATAAAAAGCCGCCTTGATTTTAAAGACTACTTATAAGTACTAAGTAAGGCTTAGTGCTTTAAAAAGAAAGAAAATAAAAAGCTAAATAAGCTTTAAGTATTAATCGCTTAATAAATATATAACTTAATAGCGGCGGAATACTTAAGGTATAAAAGAACGCTTATAATATTAGCTTAAAAGTTCTTTTAACTAAGCTAGTTATTAATAGTACGCTAGCTTATTATAAACTATAAACTATATAGTAAAAGCTATATTAAAAGATAACTTTAAAAAAAGGCTCTTTTAACTTCTACCGCCTTTTATATAGCTATTTATATACTTAATAATAAACTTTATAATAAAGTTACTTTTAATTAAAATAAAAAGGTTAAGAAACTTTTAAGTAATAATAAATAAATTAATAAAAATAATAACGCTAAAAGCGATACTAATAATAAAAGTATTACAAAACGTAAGATATAAGCGTTCCGGCTACTTATATATCGGTATATAAGATATAAGCATATAGATAATAATTAGCGTCCTAACCCCTAACTAAGGCCGGGGCGAGACCTTTTAGCAGTGCGGTATTATTGCACTATTCTTCCGTAGCAAATAGTAGCAATTCCTTTAGCGTAGGTTCGATCCCCGCGCAAAAAGGTAGACCTATAAGTCCGTATAGAAGTAAGGCTCCCCCGGGCGCGCGTAATAATATAAGCGTGCGTAGCTTCTAGCTACTAGCTTAATAAACCGGGGAGGTCCCGTCTTATAGATAACGAGGACGTTATCGTCTTTCCTTTCGAGGCGGTAATTGTTATAGAACGTAAGATATAAGTTTTAGCTACTTATATATCGGTATATAAGATATAAGTATATAGACGATAATTAGCGTCTTAACCCTTAACTAAGGCCGGGGCGAGACCTTTTACTAGTATAGTATTATCGTACTGTTCTTTCGTAGTAAAAAGTAGCGGTATACGCTATAAAGTTTTTATAATTTTATTTCCGCTTTTATAAAATACTAAAGTTTATTATTTTAAACTAAAGGATAAACTAAATAAGGTAGTTTTAGCGGGAATTTTACTAATAAACTAAAGTTTAAGGGAAACTAAGCTTAGCTTATTACTTATAAACTAATAAAGTAATAAAGCGTGTAAACTAAGAGGTATAAACTTGCCTTAACGTATATATTTACTATAAGTAAGACGATTAAAAAGCATAGCTACTTTATGCTTAAGCGGTATTAAATAACTAAGTAGTATTAAGAATAAGTATAAGCCTATTTTTCGCGATATATAGTTATAATATTAAGCTTATTTAAATTATATAAAAAAAGGAATTACTTATACTAAACGTAAAAAGCGTATAAAACTTAGTATAGAAAATAAAAAAGGTTGCTAACTTCTTTTAAATAGCTATTACTATATTATAAGTAAGATAAAAAAGGGTAATAAACTAATTACGCGCGCTAGTAAAAAATCTCTAAGTAAGCGATAAAGTATAGTTAAATATAAAGAAGTATATTATATATAAGCCTTTTTAAAAGCTTAACTAGCTATACTAAAAGTATACTATAATAAAAATAGTTAGCCTATATATAGTAAAACTTAATACACTAAGAAGGGTATATAAAAAACTATATATAGAGTTCCTCCGCTATATAGTAAATAACCTTTTACTTAGCTAAGTAATTAATAATTACTAGCTACCGCTAATAATTAAAAAGAATAATAAACTAAAGTAGGTTATAAAGAAAATTTAATAAGCTTAGTAAAAACGGATTAAAAGAGGGAAGTAACGCTAAGTCTTTATAAAGTAGTATAAGTACGCTAACTAAACTTAGTAGCTAATTTCTAACTTTTAAGATATAATCGCTTTAAAAAAATTAAGGGAAGGTATAATAATATAATAAAGAATAATAAAGGTAAGGCGGAGAAATAATAATAAGCGGAGCTAAGGAGTAAGAGAAAAAATACAGGAGATAGCGGAGAAAAAGAAGAAAATTAAGATAAATAAGAAGGAGTTTCGCGCTATACTTAGCGGATATTAAAATAATTTTAAACGATAAGCATAAGAAAGATATACTATAAACATATAATAAGTAGAAATAATAATAAGATAAAGATAGGATATAATAAGATATAATAAGATATAAAGTAAATATAAATAGAATATATAAAGAACTACGACTTAATTTAAGTAAATTACTTACTACTAGCTAATATTAATAGGTTAGCTTTTAACGTTAAAGTATATTTAAGCTTAGCGCGCTATAATAATAGTATAAGCTAACTTTATATACTATAGTAGTTATTAGTAATATCTTATTAGTTAGTATTTATTAAAGATTAAAGAATATATATATAGGTTAATATAATAGTTTTTGAATATTTTTTAAGATATATAGTCTTAAAGCGCGTTTATAGTAGCGATTATATCGCTAGTATACTAATATTATATTAACGTTATATTATATATAGTTTAAAGCTAAGAATATATAAGTAAGTAGTATAAACTAATATAAGTATAAGTAAAATAGTTATAAGCTTAAATTAAGGCTTAATTTTAATAAGCTTTATACTAAGTATCCGTATTAAAAGATATTATATATCCGATATATATAAAGTAAGAAGGGCGCTTTATAGTAGTACTATGTATTACGCTCCGCTTATTAAGCAATAATAGTAAGCGTAAAGACTAATATAAAGGTAATAGTATATAGTTACTAAGCGTGCTAAAAAGCATAATATAAAACCATACTTATAAGCTAGTAGGAGATAAGACATAAGGGATTAAAGTAAATATATTAAAGTATAGTATAACGGAACTATTATAAAAGGGGGTGCGTGTAGAAAAAGATTAATAATTAAAGAAAAAGAAATAAAAAGAGCGAGAAAAAGAGAAAAAAAAAGTATTTATATTTAAAGAAAGAAGGTAGCGGGAATATAAAACGTACTTTTAGTATTAACGAAAGTAGTAATTAAAAAGGGTATATTATATTGCTTTAATATTATTAATAGCGATATAGCTATATAAGTAAGTAAGCATATAATGCTTTTAATACCGCGGCGCGAAATTATTTAAGGAGATACGTTAATATATAATCGTAAGTATAATAAAGCTAATTATACCGATTAACGTTAAGCGTAAAATAAAAAGCGGGGCGGTAATATTATATACCTAAGTATATACCACTTTTAAAAGGGAGGTAGTATTATAAGCTATACTATAGTAAATACTATAGTTATATTATAGCGAATACCTTAAAGTTAGGTTAATATATAGCCGAAGTTATAAATAACTTTACTTAAACTTAGCTTATATTTAACTTAAACTTAACTTAAGTATAGGCTACTTTAGCAGCCCTTATAAGTAAGAAGCTATATAGCTTAAATAAAGTTTTCCTCCTTTTTTCCTTAGCTTTAAATAAATAATTATTTAGCTATATACTACCTAACTAAGTATACGCCGGCTTTTAATAATTAAATTTTAATACTTATATAGTTAATATAAGTTATTAAGGTTAGCTAATAGTAATAAGCAGCTAATAAATATATAAAAAGGATATAATATATATAATATAGCTACTTAAACCTTATAAAGGTTATTAAGACTTTTATTATAGCTTAACTTACTAGTAAACCAATATACCTATAACTATGCGGTCTTATTGGCCTTGATCCCTGTTCGTAACCTGCTTGCTCCTCAGTGATCAGGCACCTAGGGTCTCGTGTTGCTCCCCCTATTATCAATCCCGTGCTATCACAGGTCAGCAGTTGAGTTCACCTCGAGTCGCGGATGAGGACGAGGACAAGCCCCTCCTTCTCACGTCAACTCGGAGTGCCTCGTCTCTTTTCATCGGCTCCCACACGCACACTCGACTCTCGACAGAAGAAGTTGCCTCGACTGGAGCCTTGAATCGCGTCCATGATGGCGTCCCGGGCCGCCGTTCCGTTTCTCGTGGGCATGATGCTGCTCACCGGCGTCTGCAACACGCTGTTGACGAAATACCAGGCAAGTTTGCTGAAATGACTCTCCTTTCGACGCGAAAGTAGTAGGCTAACCGTCGTCAGGATAACCAATGCGTCCGGCACTGCGAGCGGGACGACGTCAAACGGCCCGTCCTTTTCGAACAACCAGTGCTCCAAACGGCCCAGATGTTTGTCGGCGAAATGGGCTGCTGGCTTGTTGTCGGGCTTTTGTCCTTCTATCGCTGGCTCGCCTCTCGACTACTGTCGCCCACGGGGCGTGGATATCAAGCCATCAACACCGCGGGTGGGGCGAATACGGCTGTCGACGGCCGTACGAAGCCCGATGCCAATGGCCGTTTGGTTCTTCGGGGCATGCGAGTTATGTTGCTTGCACTGCCCGCCATCTGCGACATTTGCGGCACCACTCTTATGAACGCCGGATTGCTTCTCGTGGCGGCATCCATCTACCAAATGACGCGGGGCGCGCTTGTCCTGTTTGTCGGCCTCTTCAGCGTCGTTTTCCTGCACAGGCACCTCCGCTTATTCCAATGGCTTTCCTTGGCTGGCGTCGTCCTGGGTGTGGCAGTTGTGGGCCTGGCTGGGGCGATTTGGCCGGACGAGATGTCCTCACGGCCTGGCATCGAGACTTCGGACGCTGCCATGTCCGACGCTGGACGGGCCATTGTCGGAGTCTTGCTGATTGCCGGAGCACAAATATTCACAGCCACTCAGTTCGTTCTGGAGGAGTGGATGCTGGAGAATTCGTCCATTGAGCCGATCAAGGTCGTTGGCTGGGAAGGCATTTTTGGTTTCTTCGTCACTCTCCTCGTCATGATAGTCATGCATATGGCTGTCGGTCGAACCGACGCCGGCCGCTACGGATATTTTGATATGGAAGAGGGCTGGCGCCAAATGATGCAGGAGCGCATCTGGACATCGAGTGTTCTCATCATGATAAGCATCGGGTAAGAAGGCAACCCGGCATTCCTTTGGTGGCATCCTACTGACTGCTCTGCGCTGTTTCCTAAGCGGCTTCAACTACTTTGGGCTGTCGGTAACACGTAGTGTCAATGCGACCTCGAGGTCGACCATCGATACATGCAGGACCTTGTTCATCTGGATTGTGTCTCTAGGTCTCGGTTGGGAGTCTTTCAAAGTGTTGCAGATTGTCGGCTTTGCCCTGCTGGTCTACTCAACATTTATCTTTAACGGTATTGTGCGGCCGCCTCTGAGCAGCCTACGACATGACGAGGAGGTGGAGGAGCTGCTTCCAGAGGAGCCGGTTGAGCATCAGTAGAGGCGTTTAGACTCGCATCCGTCACGTGGTGTTGGGGTTGGCTTTGGTTATCAGTCCTTGGTCCGAGGACACACAGACGAGGTGGACATGGCTGGTTTTCCCACTGGGATGGCCGTTGAACAACCCGATGATTACCGGGTACGACGTTTGCCGCGTTTATGACGTTGAACCCGAAATGGCTCCCCTTCTCTTTTCTGCTACCTTCCCCAGCCTAAGCTACGCCAATAACCGGAAAGATACCAGGAAAAGTGTGAAAATAAGGCCATGGCCATTCGACCATGACCTTGCCTGCAAGCCGAATTGCGCCTTCCTAACGCCCTCGTCCCCAAAAATTGCTATACGCCAAAGAGTCCAGTTTCCCTCGCCCTCCCCCTACACGACACCAACGAGCCCTCGGTCGGGGGAGACGCCATGGACGGTTGCCCTGTCACGCTACCCTGTCCAGTGCGGGTCATGCGACGTTGCAAAGAAGCTCGGCTTCAAGAATAAACTTGCCCTCCTTGTACTTTTCCGAGCTCTCGTAGGCCTTGTCGTACTTCCAGCCGACCGTCTCCTTGCACTGACGGCAAGTGATGTCGCGGACGACGTGGCGGCCCGTCGTCATGTTGCGCTCGTTGGGCTCGCCGGCGTCGACGTTGACGACATTGTGGAAGAGGTATGCTTTGCCGTGCTGGCCGCGAAAGTTCTGCCCTTGGCCATTAGAAAGGCTATCTGGAATCAAGGCTCGCCGGGTGAAGGCGTGGGTGGGCAGGGCGCGAAGGTAAGGGCAAGGAGAAAGAGACAAAGAAAAAGCCGTCTTGGCGCACTCTACTTATGATGTCCTCGTGATTGGCTAGATGAGTCTTGCACGTCTTGCAGCCGTAGATCTTGTTGCTGTTGAGGTACGTGTTATACGCGAGCCCCATGATGGGCGGCGGGAGGCGGGGCTGTAGTTGCCGTGCCGTTTCAAGCGACCAAGAGAAGCGTATGCGTATCGTATCGACGCGGTTGACAAGCTACGGCTGCCAGGACGAGCTCTGACAAAATAAACGTTGGCGGCCGCCGGCGAGGGGCAGAGCCGCGTATTCTCCCGATCTCCACCTTCTGTCTCTCCCTCTCTCGTAGTGGCGTGACGCAAGCGCCGCTTTGCGACGGAGGCGCCCTGTCCCGGAAGACGTTTTCTGCACTCGTCGGTCGGTTGGCTGGCTCTGCGTCGACGAGGTAAGACGAACAGGATGGGCAAAGGTAGGGGTGTTGGGAAGGTTAGCTAAAGCAGGATAGGACTCTCCCATCTGATGACGAGAGCGACCCGTGGGGCTTCCATCGAGCCAGCTGGTCGGTGGCGGCGGGGGAGAGGGGAAGGAGGGATCGTAAGCCTGTCCTGGGAATGAGTATGTAGCTCAGCTGACCCCCCCCCCCCCTCATCCGACCATAGACCCACTTTGGTACCGTGGTCAGCGCAGCTTGGTAGTATAGTCAGCGCAGCTTGGTAGTATAGTCAGCGCAGCTTTTGCAGAGGGTCGGCTTAGGTATAAAGGTACAATAAACCTTACCCGACTAAGTGCAATACCTTAACTAAGTGTATTACCTCGACTAATTAAGTGTATTACCTTAACTAACTAAACGCAATACCTAAATTAATAATATAATAATTTAGATTTAGATTTAGATTTAATTTTAATTTGATTTAAGAATATTTAATTTAGTATAATATCTATACTTTACTAGTTATTAATTACTATTATTATTATTAATAGTTATTATTATTATAAGTTACTATTATTTAGTTACTATAATAATAACTAGCTATACGTAATAATTATATATATATATATTTACCTTATTTATTTTTCCTTATATAATAACTTAAAATAATTTTTTTTCCTTTTTATAACTTTTTTATAACTAATTTATTATACTATATCGCGCCTTAATAAGATTAATTTTTAATAAGTATAAAATTAATTTTAATAGTATATAAGCGAAATAAATAGTATAAGCGATACTTAAACGGCGGGTAGCGCTTACTTAAGGATATAGTGCTAAATATTATCTAAAATAAAGTAAGTACTAAAAAATAACTTTAAAGCTAAGGTATAAGCTAATAAGAAATAAGTAAGTAAGATAATCCTTTACTTAAAGGAGGTCTTTTATCGCTATTAAGCTTATAAGTAGCTTTGCTTTTATATAAGTAACTTATTAAATTAATTTAAGTTTAAATACTAATTAATTAATTAAGGAGCAAATAGGTGTAGAAGAGAGCAGGCTTGTAGCTACGAGTAAGGAGATTATAGAGATGC